>CM060971.1:11368839-11641339 GCA_030765045.1 Tenodera sinensis
AGCACCTTCCACCCGGTATATTTTGAAATGTATTGAGTAAAAGTTGTGGAGTTCTATGTCTGTTTTGCAACATACATTTTTGTAAATCAAAACAGCAAGAAAATTGGCCGTTTAAAACCGGGCCCAAAATATGCACCCTGAGAGGAGTTTTCGCGGACAGCCACTTTGTACCCAAAGTTGATAAGCAGATGGTGGTTTAGCAAAATGACTAAAGTATTTCTTTATTGCTCTAGTAGTATTGATGATATTGAGATTAATAATTATTTGTTCTATAGCATTTCCTCGTTTATTCCGAAGTTGAGTGTTCCTTCGATTTCATTCAGTTGTAAATTTGTCTTTTTCTCTTAATCCTAACTCAATTCCTTTCGTTGATTGAGGATATCTCCATCTCCAGCAAAAGAGTAGACGTAATTGTTATTGACAAACAACATATAACGGATTAATTTATTGACCCTGCTATCCAATTGGAAAGAAATGTAGACCAAACAAAGTGGTCTGATAAGAAAATATCTACTCTTGCATGCCTTATTTGAGAGACAAGTACCAAGTTTCAAATTTCGAAGTGAGATTGGTCTACATTTTTCGTACTCGAGCATATTTTAGTGATTGCCAAGTTTATTGTTGATATAATCCGACGCTTTGAATTCCAACTAAGTGGTTTAGATGACATTAATTTACAAATTATCCCTGATTCTTTGTACACACTATACAATCATTTATATACTACACTAAATGAAATAAATAATTCTAAAATGGTTAGCTTTCCTATTTCCAAACATTATAATGATTTTATACATTATTGCACTTTATCTTTCAAATATATTTACATTATACATTTTTATCCTTTATTATTCATATTTAAAATTGACTTTTTCTACAGACTTATTAGTAGACTGTCTTTATGACAAGTCTGGTGTATTCTTTGAGTTCGACTCAAATTATATTAAAGCCTCCCTTTACTGTAACGAATCGTGAAAGTGTTCAGGAAAGAAAATGGGTATTATATTGATCGTTCCATATATAATCGCTTATGTGTGTGGAATTAATACCCCCAAGCACATTTATGTGTGCTGCTGAAATTGAATTATTATCAGATTTACTATATGTTGAAGGAAACGGAAACAAAGTTAATGGTTGATCTCAAATTTCGTGTTAAACCTCATTCATTTTTAATGTATTGCTAATGAGGCTTACCCACGCAATAAAATGAGGTTACGCTGAAGTTATGTAGTTATCAGAATACATCTAATATCTGGTAACGAACGTCAGATATTAAGCATTTTAATAACTTGTTTTGAACTAGCAATAACTTGTGATGTATTTCGATTTGTTAACTCTTAATTTCTCTAAAAAGTTATTGAAAAATTTCGCCTCTATCTTCGGTTATCATCGTATTCTAATTGATAGAACTGCGATATGAATAAAGTTAAAGAACTTCTCTGAATTATGACATGGGATAGCCCTCTCAATCTCTGAGCCGTTAAACAACATATCTATTCCTGTCTGATTGTTGGAACTGATACACTTAACTGTATTGCATGAATTATTTTGATTTGTATGTTACTCTTCTAATTCCAAAACTGATTCAGGTATTCCTGAAGCACTAGTTATCTTAATAAAATCAATTCGAATAGTCAGATCGTGTAGGGGAAACGAAACGGATGAAATGAATTGTCATTAGTTTGAATCCCAGGAGTGCATCAATGATCACATAATTCTACTGTCTATTCACCAGCCCATGGTCTTAGGGGATGAAGGGGAGAGGAGAGGCATTCCAAGATAGTGTAACCCGAGTTTTGTAAACTTTGTACATATCGTTGCCTCTAGTTGCTTTGATCTAGTGTGAATATACATTCCAAAGTTGGTACTACTATCGCAAGCGCGACCAGAAGGACGATTGCAGCTCCAGATATCAATGTTTACCTGGAACTTTTTATTGACGTGTTTACTTGCTGCATTCCATGAGGTGGTGAACACACTGCATTTGACGAGGTCGCGGTTTTACACCACAGTAACCCACATTCGTTAAAGAGGCAACTGAAATTAAATTAGAGCCAAATAATTTTAATAGGGACAACGGCCTACAACTGAGCACAGCTTCGACAGGAATACTTAAAAGAAGGCCATGATTTTGAGATGCTCAGTTATTTCTTATGCAGTTCTCGATGAAGGCTGAAATCGCTGAAAGTTCGAAGAATTTTTTTTTATATTACACGATTAGTAACTCGAGGAGTTTTAATTTATAATCTCTTTCACAAACAATTCATTTTTAATCTCTGCTATATACATTATTCACTGCAAAATTATAATGATGAGCAATTCAGATTTACATTTAGAATGACCGTACCTTTTTCGCATCGGGCACACTGTTGCAAAAACATTTTACGTTTGCACTTTCCAAGTGGGAAAACAGCCAGTTAGTGCATATTTACAATGTACCTAAAATAAGCTTTAAAGTTGTGGTGCATGCGCCTGTCAGGAAATTAACCAACAGTGATTCCACTGTATGTGTATGTGTGTTTATGAAAGAGAGAAAATGTAGACAGTTCATGCATGTAAATACATAACTTGCCACTCGCGGCAATATTGCCAAACTTTTCCCCTTTTTTTTTCACGTAACGAATCGATTCCCTGTTTGTTCAACATTGCTATCCTATCTAGTCGTTCCGTTTTTACAAAATAGTGGATACAAATTGATATACAGCGGTAAACATTGTGCAATATATGTTGTGGAGACCTCTTTGGTCCACTGCCGAAGTCCTGGTTGAAGGCCAGAGTGCAGTACAGGTATCTCAAATAAGATAAATGCATAATAAATTGTTTCACACTGGAAAATCTTGACCACATTTCCACTTTATATTTTGAGACTATGCGTAGTATGTCTGTTTCCTCAGTTCCCTAGGTAGATATGAGATACGAGCGTTATTTACCTTCCTGAACCGTCTCTATAAATACTTAGTTACACGCATTAACTCGTAAGTTCCCCAGTTTCTGTTGGTTAAGCCATAGGATAGACAAATGCTTATTGCATTAGTTTATATTATTGTTATTGTAATTATTAGCATTATTATTGTTATTATTAGCATTATTATTATTATTATTATTATTATTATTATTATTATTATTATTATTATTATTATTATTATTATTATTATTATTATTATTATTATTATTATTATTATTATTATTATTATTATTATTATTATTATTATTATTATTATTATTATTATTATTATTATTATTATTATTATTATTATTATTATTATTATTATTAATAATTATTATTATTATTAATAATTATTATTATTATTAATAATTATTATTATTATTAATAATTATTATTATTATTAATTATTATTATTATTATTAATTATTATTATTATTATTATTAATTATTATTATTATTATTAATTATTATTATTATTATTAATTATTATTATTATTATTATTAATTATTATTATTATTATTATTAATTATTATTATTATTATTATTAATTATTATTATTATTATTAATTATTATTATTATTAATTATTATTATTATTATTATTATTATTATTATTATTATTATTATTATTATTGCTGGTGTTGTTGTTGTTGTTGTTATTGTTATTGTTAGTGTCAAATAACTATTCTTTGCAACTTGGCTTGTTTTCTCATATTCAATGGTGCATATTTATATTTAAGCGGCTTATTGAGGTCAACTGAGAAAAATGTTTGATATTTGAGTTTTTTATTTCTATTTTTTGTATTATTTATCTACCAGACAGTATACAATGTGTAGTTTCACGATCTAGGCGGCCAAAAATCTAAAATCATGTGACAACTCTTGTTTTAGTACTTAATTGATCTTAAAATGACATTAAACAGGTACATTATAGTATACATTTTCTATTACTTGAGCTTTATTTCACTATCCGTCCATATCACCTTAAGTTTATCAGTTAAACGTGTCAAACTGGTTTAATAGGAAAAAGAGCTTTCATTTGGATTACTACTGCTGCTGCCGCCGCCACTACTACTGATCCTACTACAACTATTGCTACGAGAGAGAGAGCAAGAGAGAGAAAGAGAGAGAGAGAGAGAGAGAGAGAGAGAGAGGGAGAGAGAGAGGCCTTTTCAATAACGGCTCTAGGAAACTAGGAGTATTATAATAACTTCCTAATGTAACAAATTTATAACACTAGTCTACAACTATTTTGCTGACTCTGATAACAGATCTTTAGTCATTCATCCAAAAATGATAGCAGTTTTTCACCATCAGGTCAGGTTTTGCCACAAAACATTCTTTTTCATTTTATGTTCTTAATGAACTGGAACGAGTAGATGAGAGAGAATAATTTAGTTTTAAAATAAATAATATTAAATAATTGACAAATTGAACTGAAATATTATTAATTTACTTTAGTTTTGGTGTTAGAAGAATATTTTTCATGTGGTTTCATCTGATAGTAGACTTCAGAATGTGAACTGTTCGTCGTACGCGTAAGAATGATCCAAACATATTTTGCTACATTTGTAACAAAAGCCTACAATACATACTTCTTGGATCCACTAGGTGACCAGGACAAATCTTGGGCACCACATAAAGTATGCAGAACATGCATCGAAAACCTTAGACAGTGGGCCAAAGGAAAGAGAAAATCTGTGTTTTGGAACTCCAATAGTGTGAAGGGAGCCGCAGAACCAACTACATAAATGACTACTATTTCTGTGTGGTAAATGTATCTGGCTTTATACCATTCACTATCCTGAGCTGGAGTCAGCTGAAAAATCGATTCCTCGCTCAGATGGCATTCCAATCCCTATTTTCAATACATTTTCTTCTGCAAGTGACTCAGCTAGTCCTCTCCCAGCAAATTCAAATGATGATGATGGTGACGACGACGACGACGACTTTGTCACAAGTATATGCAAGCCGTTCACTCAATCTGCGTTAAATGACCTAGTTCAAGATCTCGTAATTTGCCAAAAGCCTCGGCAAAAGTTTTATATTGAAGAGTTAAAGAAAGAAATATGTTAACTCCTGGAACAACATTTTTGTATCGGGATAGAAAGGTATTTTCAAATATTTTGAGATGGACGAAGTAATTTCCTGCTGAATAGATGTGAAGGGACTGATTGAAGCCCTTGAATGTGAGTATCGTGTGCAGGAGTGGAGACTTCATCGATAGTTCTAAACGAAGTTCAAAATGTGTCCTCGTGCACAATGGGAATGTTAGACTCTGTTCCCATTGTCCATTCCATTCAATTGAAAGAAACCTTTAACACAACGATACTCATTCTCAATAAAGTGTACCGAACATTGCCGGATAGTATGTGGTGATTTAAAAGTAACATCGATATTTCTGGTTCAGCAGGCAGGTTGCACGAAATTCCCATGTTATTTATGCCTATGGGACAGCCGTCCTAGGACAGTACACTGGAAAAGAAATATGCGGCGAGAAGAGCTTCATGCTGGTGTCAAGAACGTAAAGAATCAACCCCTAATTAACCGTAATAAAACAAAAGCAGGCGTATTTTATGGGCTTGAGATACGGATGCTAATGCGTCGGCAATATCTTTTAGATAAGCCCTAGGATTTTGCAATCTCATCAGCTTAGAATTACAAAATAATTGAAGGGGAACAAGATACACAAAAATAAGTATCCATTATAGTAACTGTAAATGTCTTGCAATAATTCCGGTTTGTGAATACTATGGCCAGAACTGCCATACAGCCTCGCTTAGAAATTGATGCCCATGATTGGAGTTTACATATATTGTTGATAGGCTTGTGACAACACAGCTAATTAATGCCCTCTGTGTAGCGCAAAACTGCTTGCCACTTTACTTCTGTATAGCAATCTAAAATTGCAGGAGCTAATGCTCATCGCTTGTATAAGAAATAAGCCTTTTACAGTTTTTAATTTTTTCATTGTTATTGCTCTTTTTGGTGACAGTAGTCAATTCTTTGACTAGATCACCTCTATCTCTTTCTAGACCGTCAAAAGCTACTCTCCGCTTCGTGTAAAATTTAATTGGACTTTTAAATTCTAATAAGTTTTACTTTTCTGTTTTTGTTTCTACTGCTACTCTGCTCGAATTCTGTAGCTGACCTTCTACGTCTACTTTGTATGTCAAAGCTGGAATCTTTTGATGCACTGGCTCTGCTCTCGAACAACTTACCACAAAATACTAATTCTTGCTCAAGCCTTGTCTTCCATAACCCTGATCCATTTTCTTTGACCAGCGGACCTTTACATTAAAACGAAATAAATGTAACGTGCTTTTAATACTATCACGCAAAGCTTCTGAGGGATTTTCAATACCAGTTTTCTTCAGAACGTAATTAAAAACATCCTATTAATTCTTGCTAGATTTGCGCCTGACGTCAAAGACTTCTCTCTGAGAAATTGTGCACTGTGAAACTGAAAAAAGCTGAATGACTCAAAATGGAGCAAGCGAAGCAGCAAAACCTCTTGAGACATGTAGAAAATTCCAGAGATAGCATTTTATAATAATTTTTCTAAACTGTCTTTAAATAAATAAAATCCAAAATTTAAAAGGAAAACATGGAGAAACATATAGAAAAGTTCACACGTAAATATTATCATAATATGGGTGAGGATAGCATACATTTAAAGTGTATAAATTTAGCTTCAACTTCCATAGCTAGAATACCCAAAAAATATCACCACAGTTAACCAATCATTGCAACAAAATGATGTTTGCTATCTTTGTTGTGCAGTGGTTGAGAGCTACAACCAAAATAGTGAGTATTACGGTAAGATATAAACAAAATGCCTTGGTCAAATTGATTAAAAATGTACTAAAAGTGCTCAATATGTATTTTTCACCACAGTTCAAACTTTTGTTTTTAAATGTCGCGTCTTACAAGGATAACACAGCAATACTTTTAACTCCCTACCCCAAACCACCCTTCTTACAAAAACATATTTGTTGTTTTCAATTTTCTCTAAAGCGTTTCTAACGATTTGTATTAAAACACCATAATTTGATAACACTTAACCATACTGTATCCATTGTATTTCTAACGAAATGTGCAATAAACCCTTTCTGGAAATGTCTCTCAATTAACAAAAAGCAAGCAGAAAAGTCTCTTCTGACCGTCTGTCTCTCTGTCATGTAAGTGTATATGTATGTATGTGTTGTATGTATGTAATGGAACGCAACGGAACGCAACGGAACGCAACGGAACGCAACGCAGGCACATATGTAAGTGTATATGTGTTCCAGACATGACTTGTGTTTCGGTTCAGAGGGGTGCACAGCTGCAGGTCTGTGCTGATACGCGTGCATATACGACGGCAGCGCAGTACCGGTTACGTCATTCATTCTCCGTGTCCAATTAAGCCGTATTGCGTGTGACTTTATTGCTTGCTCTAATCATAACACATATATATAGTGATTAAAGAGATAATGGGAAAAGTCGCAGAATAATAAATAATCAGCACAGAACACGTACAAAATTGTATAACTGTTTTGACTATAGTTATAAAAGGAAATACTGGAACAACCTTATAAGTAATCTAAATTCTGCGATCGGTTGGAACAGCTTTTATACTCGACCCGGTTCAATTAAGAGTAACTCTCTTTAATGTGAACAAACTTCGATTAGTCCACTCCACTTTAATAGACGTAGCCGTTCAATTAACGGAAGAAGGTGCAAATTTAATTGCAACCGAACCTATAACTGAAATGTTTCATTTCAATTACGCGTTTGTGCGTTTAAATTAATGAACGTTAGGTTGCTTTGCATTTTATTTTATAGCTGTGCCCTTCATTGACACAATAGAGGATGAACTTGGTCAGTAAGATAATTACGGAGATGAACTTTGTGATAAAGCATTTTTTTAATATACATCATATAAGGTTGTGATTTAAGTGCTCTTTCTGTGTGAACATAAATATATACATTTAACAAAGGAGTAGTAGGGAAAGTCTAGCACCTGGAGTAACTAAACAAAAAAAAAATAATAATAATAAAATAAATGAAATAGGCAAAAAAAAAAAAATTAACTTCGTTTGAATTAGGTAATGCCTACGTAGTGTTATCGTTCGTTATATTTATTACTTTCTCTACTGGTAAGTAGACGGAAGTATTGTATTCCACCCAAAAATTTGATGTCGAGATTATACCGGAAATATGTTTTGAGACCCCCTGATCCAAAAAAAAAGCATTTTTAGAAAAAGGTGTGTGTGTGTGTGTGTGTGTGTGTGTGTGTGTGTGTGTGTGTGTGTGTGTGTGTGTGTGTGTGTGTGTGTGTGTGTGTGTGTGTGTGTGTGTGTGTGTGTGTCAGTCTGTGGACAGCATAACTAAAAAACGAAAAGTCGGTTAAAAACCAAACTTGGCATTTAAGTTTATAATGTCTTTCAAGAATGAGACACGAAGATTTTGAAGAAAATAACCCCACCCTAAACTACCCTTTACATGGAAAATTTTTCGAAAATTTTGATTTTGTGGAAAATAGCCCTATCGATTTTGATTAAAATGTCATATCTTTGAGACATTTTTGTGACAAATGAAATGTATATCTTGAATTTTCTGACTGTAGCCCCTGTAGTATTTACTCTGGACGAGTTTTGCACTGATAAGACAGAGATAGACCAAATCTTTCTGTGCAAACAATGTATATCTTGCTAAAATACACAATTTATGTATAAATAAATTTTCTTGTAGGGTGAACCATTTCGGAGGTATTCCTTGTTATGTGTGTGAGCTTCGGATAACTTAACAACTTTCGTAAAATGCAACGTCTTTGTTAATTTTTTATATAAATGTGCAAAGAGAACCAGATCTCAAAACTTTAAAACATTTGACTATCGCACAAAGCCTACTGTATTGTAATATTCCCCTTGCACCTACAAGGAAATAAGCAATAAGATAATTTGTGCAAATGTGTATCTTAACTAGCACGAAGAAAATATAGGAATAAGAGTTTGTAAGAATGGTTAGTGCAGACATGATCCATAATTCATGAATAATGGAGTTGTTTTCTAGACATGGATCATAATTATATAGACAAGAGCAGCAATCAAAATATTGTATTGAGTTTTAATACGTTGCCCAATTTACCCTCGTGACTACTGCGACGGTCGTTTGCCACTCAGCCAGCTTGGTTGGTTCCCTCTGTGAGACTTGCAGGCGCGTTGCGGGTACAGGGAAGTCGTTCAAAAATGATGTGGTTCTCTCTCTTATAAATTGTTTTTATTCACGTCGATTACATATTATTAATCACTGATCTTTACAATATTTAGTTTTATTTCAACTAAGCAACGTATAAAAACTCTCGATTTTTGTTGAAGTTATTCCGTGATTATTTTCGTCTTCTTTATGTATGCTTGGTATCTGTTGTTAAGTGAAACTTTTCTAACAGTCTGTGTTCGTCAATTGTTTGAACCATAAAAGCTTTAATATAATGTGGTCTCGTCGCTCCTCACTTCCGTACTCCTACGCGGAATGCTGCTTTCTGGTGGTTTCTGCTCCGGCTGCTCTGGCATGTGATCTTAACATCAGGGTATGCGTGAGTGTTTGCGAATAAAACCAGAACTTCGTTGAAACACTTTTATTCTCATCAAAATAAGAAAGCGTGAGATTTGCCGATCGTTATCAAATTAGTTGAGTCGTTACCGTGTCTTTACTAAGACCGAAGATTGTTAATATTAACTATAATGTGTCCTCACACTTGAGGATCCGGAATACAAGTCCCGTAGCTGAGATGCTCGCTCGGCGGTATGGGCGGCACGTGTACTGCCCCGTCGGATTATGGAAGACCACTGTACTGCCCCGTCGGGTTCTAGAGGGCAACTCTAAACGACCCTATCTCTCCGGTTTCTCGCAGGCAAGTGCCTGTGCGCTATGACGCTCTCTATACCTTTCACTTCCTAATTAGCAACAGGGTTTCGAAGAAACGACCATCCCTTGTTTTCCGGCTCACACCGGCGCTGAGCGATTTCCAGGAAAACTGGTCTTACCAGGTCTCGCTGGACTACCTGAAGCTCGCCCCTAATGACTTGTCTGTACCTTTTCATGCCTTTTGGACAATTTTAGTCACAACTAATCTCCCAGATCCTGGAGCTTTTATACATGTAACGATTTTAACATTTTCCGATTATTCAATTCCGCCATGTGACGCAGTATTCTATCCATAATTATGGCGTTCACAATTTCGACTTCAAATACCAGGACATTGCCATGCTGTATATTCATAACATACCAAATATCATTAATTTATAGCGAGAGCTGTTCTACCTTACTCATAATTTAACATAGTTTAACAGCAATTAGTAATTAAGAACTCATAAATTATCACATAATATAATTAAAATGCAACAAAAATGGTGAATTCTGGGTGTGACCTAAAATGACTGCCACAAATACCCCCTTCTTCATTTGCATTTCGGTTTAAGCTGTTAAATTATATTATTATAACTTCGAAACGACAAATAAAGAAATATTCCCCTATTATTTGTTATATAATATAAATGGAACATATGTACATATATGAGACACTTTTATATCAACACATTTATATGAGATTGTTTTTTTTAACTTTTATTTTTTTCTTCGATGTTTATAAATGGTCGTAAGTTACACTGATGGTAACGACCATATATTTTTCCGTACTAATTTATAGGTATGATCACCTAATTGTTTATTTATCTGATAAGGTAACGTGACAAGCACCAATACACATGGGTAATTTTTCCCCAGAATGTACCCATCATAATGGATTAATATAACATGAATTAGAAATTTGCAAAATTTAGCATTTCTTGAATTACTTCATTAGCCTGTTTTCTAATTGAATTGGGAATAAGGTGACATTTATGGGTAAATGGCTGTAATCCTTCCACCTTGAATGTACGGATATATATATTTTTACAAAGTCCAGGCTTGTTAGAAAATATATCCTTATATTTAATGAGAGTGCTCAGTAATTCTTCTTTTTTACTGAACGGTGCGAGCGTTTGAATGTAGTTGACCTATTGTGACTGATTTCCTGTGCCCTGAGTTAATCACAGAATTAATTACAGCTCACATTGTTTTCTACTTCACAGAGTGTATTTGTATGTGTTAATCTGTATCGTCAGATAACTATAATCGTTACAATAAATTTCAAGCCAGGGATAGCGTTCAATCTAGGCACCTAACGACAGTGGACAATGGTCATCGTTTGGAGAATTTCGCTTCTATCCACAAAAATCGCCTGCAAAGAGCTAGGTATAAAATTGTTGAACTTAAGGGATCAACCTCTAAAATTTATTAACCATTATATACAGAATTTGTGCAGTAATAAATTTCAGTGATTTTAAAAGGAATCGTTATATGACAATCCTTGGATCGTGAAGCCCAAGTCATATCCTCTTTGGTGCCCGTTCTCTGTCTCTGTCTCTCTCTGTCTCTCTCCCCCTCCCTCAATGTATCTCATAAAATCCTACTTGTGCAATTACCAATCATGAAATTGAATGGAGTAACGTAGACTTTGTACGCCTCTGTGCTAATTTCATCACCTCTGCAAATATGCTAACGTGTAATTTCAGCAGTAACCATGTCTCGACGCAATAAAATATGTTCGTGCCCTCAGCATTCGACTATTTATTACCCCTAGCTCAGCTATGGAAATACCATGACAGGCTGCATTTATTTGTGCTTTATCGCATTATCCGTACTGGCATAACTAACAAAATATTTGCATATCTACAAGGCATGTCATCATTTCGGACATGAAAATAACCATTGTATGCTATGGTGGAATTTTTGGGACTGCTAAAAGGTAGCGGTGTTACACAGAATTATGTGTGAAACACTTATCAATAAATTTAGTTAATTTAGTTCAAAGGATACATATAATATAATAGTAATACAATATTAATTTGACATAATTGTTGCAAACTAGTTCAAATACCTTAATAGTTCATAGGCCTTCTAATGAATGGAAGAACAGAAGCATTGAGAAGTCCTGCTTCAGATGTTAGACTAATAGAACGATTTTGTCACTTTAATGAAATTAAATTTTGTCGAAAATGTGTTATAAATACCAACTATAAAAAGATTAAACATGATGATTTTGTCGAAAGTTCTGCAACAATCCATTTATACAAAGATAGCAACAATTTGAAAGATTATTAGGAATAATGTCTTCGAAAATGTAACTATTTAATTATACAAAACGACGAATAAAAAGATTATCATGTAAAATTGTGATATTGTGTCTTAATATTTGAGTGTATAAGATTATTAAAAAGAAATAAAACTCGTTTCAAATTATGTAGGAGACGAAATTCTTTTATAAGCTTCAAATCCATCCGTTACTGCGATCTTTGGAAGACTAAATAGAAGTGAATCATACGACTGTAGCTACGCCTGGGCATTCGAACATCAAACCTGTTATAAATTGCGCCAAAATATAGGTCAACGTTAATACAAAAGACGGTAATACATTTTATATACAGTGCCATCTTTTCGACTGTGATCCGCGCTGCCGACGGAAGCTTCTAGTGTCGGGCGGGTAGCTGCTTGCCGGCGGAGTCAATTATTCACAGGCCTTTAAATTCACAGGCGGAGGTTTATCGTGGAAATGATAACTACAACAACCACATACCTTTGTGACAGGAGGTGTTGGAAATTATGTCCTTGTGCCGCCACAAGTATCTGTCACACCTTCTAAGAAAATTAGCATTCACTCGAATTAATTCACCTTCTGAAATTGTGGCGATTTCTCTTCGTATATTGTCTTTCAGTTCTGTTGTATCCTTCTCGCACCTAGCACCCTCCCGTAAGTGAGGTGGGATAGGATTGTCTGGTTGAGTGCCGAGCGGGAGCAAGTAGGTGAGGTTTCCTGGATATTCCACTCGAAATCACACAACAATTGGTGTTAAAGGATTTATTTACAAACAGTACGGAACAAGCTTAAAGGAATATGGGTAGTGGTTACACCATCCGATGTGGACTCGTTGACAAAGGCGGGTCAAAAGACATCCCTTCCATGGTGACTAAGGCTTATATATCGTTCCACAATATTCTCTGGGTAAGCAGACTATCCCTAATAACCATAAACTGTTATGTGACAGGCGTCTGGGAATGCTACACCCTTCCTCGGGTCCCCCTTGGGGTTGAAGGTCAAGTTCCAGACAGTCACATATACCAGTATTTCCAACTTCTGTAGAATACGTCTGCTTAAAACTATTTCTCACATATTATATTTCCATTACCAATATATGAATTCATACTATTATTCTACTCTTCTATAACAATTATATTTCAATTACCAATATATGAATTCATATTATTATTCTACTCTTCTATAACAATTATATTTCCATTACCAATATATGAATTCATACTATTACCCTACTATGACAGTTCTTCCAGCGTATGAGGGTTGTTCCGATACACGTTATTCGTTTAGTTCCCCTCAAATAATAACTGTAAGATCTGGCGATCGCACTGGCCATATTCCTTTACTTATGACTATCTTCAAAAACTTCAATTAATTGCAACGAGAGATGACCTGTATGAGCTGTAGCCCAATCTTGTTGAAAATATGCCTGTTTACATTCAGTGTCACACAATTCTTCCAGGAATGCTGTGATAATGTTTTCCTGTATCTCTGCCCATCAACTGTTTCTTGAAGGAATATAGGCCCTAAATTCAGTATGCATTCACAGCACACCAAACACCAATTTAACTTCCTCTACTGGTAAGTAGACGAAGTATTGTATTCCACCCAAAAAATTCGATGTCGAGATTTCACCGGAAATATGTTTTGAGACTCCCTGAATAAAAAGTAAAAAGAATTTTTAGAAAAAGGCCCGTGTGTCTGTCAGCCTGTGGACAGAATCACTCAAAAACGAAAAGTCGGTTAAAAATCAAAGTTGGTATTTAAGTTTAATGTCTTACAAGGATGCGACACCCTAGCCCCACCCTAAACTACCCTTTACATGGAAAAATTTTGATTTTCTTGAAAATGGCTTTAACGATTTTGATTAAAATATTTAAGATATTTGTATGTAAAATTAAATGAACATTTTGAATTTTCTGGCTATAGCCCATGGAGTCCTACTTACTCTGGATGACTTTTGAATAACTCGTAAACCGTAAGAGATAGACAAAGTCTTGCTATACAAAAACGTAGATTTGGCTAAAACATACAATTTATGTCTAAATAGATTTTTGTAGAGTAAACCATTTCGGAGATATTCCTTGTTATTTGTGTAAGTTTCGAAAATTTTATATGTTTAAGTGTGCAAAGAGAACGTGATCTCAAGGCTTTAAAAAATATGACTATCACCCAAGCCTACTGTATTCTAATATTCGCCTTGCACCTACAAGGAAATAAGCAATAAGATAATTTGTACAAATGTTTATCTTAACTAACACGAAGAAGATATAGGAATAAGAGTTTGTAAGGATGGTTAGTACAAGAGTAGAGAAAGTCATGTGAGTGCAGCACATCAGATTTTTTAAAAATCTGTTCACAAGACTAGAGCTGTGCCTCAGTGAGGCGCATGGACACCAGGGTATCTGTCTCTAAATGGCCGTGTCACTTGTCTACAAGAGTTTGTGCCACATACGAATCGTACATGAAGATTCGCTGTGCTACAGTAAACTCTGTTTTTGGCATCATTACAGTGTTAGCACAACTGGTAGGTTGAACGTGAAACAAAAAGGGGGAAGTAACCGGTATGCTGCCAGCAGGCACTGTGACGCCCTCCCTCGGATCAAGGTCCAAAATAGAGCACTGTATAAAACGTTCATTAATAAAACCAGCTAATTCATTTACTGATTTTCGTCACTGTAAACTGCACGGATTTTATTTAGTTTATTTGATGTTAAAACTTATCTAGAATTTTTCTTGTCTAATACCAGACCCCCTAGCTTTAAATGTATGAACGATCATGTGATCAGGTTTGGAACCCTTTCAAGAAACAGCGAGCAGATTCATGTTTGAAGTAAACTTAACAAACCAACTAACATTTTTCCACAGATAATTGACGTATCAAAGTTTACTGTAGCTTGAGAGGCATCCGACTGAATGAACATAACAGTATCACATGTGATTCATAAGCAATAAACTGAGAAATATTCCGTAAAGTTTATAGACTTAATGGAGGATATTAACGCCTGGTTAATGCTTCAATCGCATCGCAAAGAAATTCGCTCTACACAGGAAAATATATCCTACAAAGCAATACAACCCACTATAAAATATTTCAACTTAAACAGAGCGTATATGGTATTATTTTGCTTTGCTTCATAAAACCTAAAATCGTGGAAAACATATGTTTTGCCTAAGTCCAAATGTTCGCAGCACACATTGAATTCCTGCCAGGATAGACAATTATTTTTGCTACATTATTTGGTGCAATAAAATGCTCAAGAACTTCCGCTCTAAAGACAGTATTTTCCCTTTTCGTGCTTCCTTTGCCAAATTGTTGCACTACATCAAAATGAATTCGAGGTTAAAATGTCGATACACATACAGTGTTACTTTGTTCTTTCCAATTTGTTATTATTAACAATAAAAAATAGATACATATAAATTACAATAGGTTATGACCAGAGACCGGAACTTAGGCAGTATCCCTTCTTAAATATGTCAAATCTATCCTCAATTTGAAAGTGAATCTGTACGAATTATATCTTTGTGATTGAATGCCACAGTTTTATGTTGCCTTTTTCTGCCTTTTTAAGTATAAATGTTTTATTGCCTTTATTTCATTATTTATCTGGACAAACTTAGAAACATTTTAAAACTTCTACAAGGTGACAGTTCTGTTGCAGTTGAAATGAATTCTACAATGAATCTATGTTTTAGATTTGCTCCAATTATCTCTGTCGATGTTGAGAGGTCATTTTGTCATATGAAAGATGTGTTCTCTGACAGGAAACTCAAAATGACTCCAGAGAACTTAAAAAAGCATTTGGTTGTCACATCCAACGAATAAGGCATTGCAATACACAGGCTTTTTTAAAAAAAAATATTTCAATTTTGTGTCAAATACAGCACTAGCACTTTGCTTAAAACTTTGAAATTCTTTAAAATGTGACGATCGAGTTATTGAATGTTATTGGCTAATGTGTCTTGTTTTAGTATTTATAATGTCATTTTTCCTGCCTATTTTAGTGATTCATAATGCCTAAACTTCCTAAACTGTGGTTATGACTTTATAGAATATCTGCATTTTTAGAAATTTCTTTCACATAATAAACCATTGGCACTATTCATTGTATCAGAAGAGAAAGAAAAAATGATGATGATGATGATGATACGTTTACACCTCCATCTACCTATAATAAACCTTTAAACGAAAAGAATGTCTATATTGTGGTGTATTAGCAAGAAGAAGTTGCGTTTTTTCTTTTTTAGGCGTGTTCGATGTTCTGTTAAAAATATCTCGAGGCCACGGACGCTGGGGGCTGGGTCCTGCAACATATATTGAAAATAGTCCATAAATAGCCATATTTGGGCAAATATATGACGTTTAACTCGTATGTGTAGTTCTAGGATAGCCCTGTGAATAGTGTTGGGATTATCTGCCATAGATATCGGATTTTATGTTCAATCCGGTGCCAAGTTTCAGGAATTCTGTTTTCTGGTTTCTGTTCAGGGGATATTCTAATCGATATCAACCACCACTATATACCTACGGCTTATCTTTGACTACTTTAGGCCTACCTAGGGCTATTCTTTTCAATAAGCATCTAATGTAAGCAGTTCTTTAGACAAGCCCCTTAATCTGGAGCAGGGGTTGACAATTTTTTTCAGAACAATAACCACATTAAGCGTGACAATAATGGGGCGAAGCCACGTAAGTTTAAGACAGGATAAATAATTTCACAGATCACATTAGTTTTCAAACGCAGCGCTTTATTAGTCAATATCTGTAATTGAATATTAATAAGTGGGTAATTTAATACTAGACATTGTATCTGTCAACAGTTATAATTGGTTTATTCTCTTCTTATATATTTCGTTCGTGTTCTGTCTCGCACTGTTAATCGTGAACGGATGTTAAAAATCTCATTTCACAGCTTTGATCATTTTCTAATCGTTATGAATATCCACTACTCATGACTAGGGGCCGGAATATTTTGCGATAAACCACAAGTTCATCGCACATGGGTTCTGCAGGTACTACTCTCGCATGTATACAGCTGCAGGCGTCTGGAGATGCGCGCATATATATGACGGCTGCGCAGTAGCGGTTACATCATTCAAGTAACCAGTATCGCAAGACCGCACGCACTTCCAGGTTCTATGTAGGGCCATCGGTCTAAACCGGATTGAACCCGTGACCTTGGAGTCATAAGGTCTTCACATAATTAACTGAGCTATCCTAAAAGGAAATATGTACATAATTTTTGCTTATATATCTCGATTAACGAGAAGTAGATAGCACATGCATTTGTAAGAATAGTTTATACCAGAGTGAGTAGAAACAGTAATGTGAGTGCAAAACATAAAAGGTTTAAAGACTTTGGTCGGACCATTATAATCGTGAATGATATAAGAAATCCGGACTTTGATTTGCATTTGCATAACGAAATTGCAGTTTATTGAGCACTGTAAAACGTGGTGAATATGATAGCACTAATCAACTGAACAACATTGCGTTGCATGTTAAAACAGTGGTTCGAGTGCAAGCAAATGGAGCATTCCAGTTTGCTACAAAACCTAACACTTAAAGTTAACTCGTTGGCGTTAGCTTTTCTCATCTCCTACACTTACTACGGTTTTTGCATTTGTTAATAATGTGACATCGGGCTGCCCAACCTTACTGGTGTGGCACGTAACAAGGTCAAACTTCCCCGCACCACTCACGGAGCGAACACGCAACTAACAACAATCAAGCGGCAACACAGGAAATCTAGGGTATTCTAGGACTGTTCGGCAGCCGGCTTGCTTGTAGACGTTGCAGAAAGATCGCCGGTACAAAAAGCTTGGGGAACGTGATCCAAGATTGACAATCACCAGCAAACGGAGCAAGAAAAATTATAACAACAACAACACTTTGCAAACATTTAGAATAGAACCCCCAAAACAAACAACAGAAAGCAATAAGCAAAAATAAGAGGTGCAGCAGCAAAATATAAAACAACCCCTATCAATAAAAGGTCTTCTTGTGTAGAAATATCGCGTCAGTGGATACATGTGTATGCAAAAAAAAAAAAAAAAAAAAAAAAAGAAAAAAGAAAAAACAAATCAACAAAAAACAATAAAAATTATATACATACATAAAGAAACAGTACATGCGTATTATAAACCCAAATGAAACAAATGACACTCTCATACCTGGTGCTTGGCTGACCATCCGCTTCCAGGTCTTCACTCTGTCCGGTCCAGAGGTTCTCTGCTCTCCGACAGGCATCTGACCCTAGGTACTGGCTTGTAAGTCCTAGGGAGTGTAAGGGGTAAGCAGAAGAACAAGCAGATGAAACAAATGAGTTGTAGCGCATCAACCCTAGCGAAAAAAATAAAAAATCCTACTCCGCTGAAGAGAGACAATTCCCTAAGCAGCCAGGGCAACTAGGCACAGCGCCTGAAACTCATCGCTACAAAGAGAGGACGGCGAAGCGACCTTATGACTGGGTAAGCGACACGCAGCTACCATAACCGGAGCCAAAGAAGAAGGCAAGCATCTCCTCCGCAAAAACCAGGGAAGGCGACATCCGAGCACCCGTCCTTTCGTCGTGATTTCCGTTAGGGCAATACCATGAATCTAAAAGGCCCCCTCCTCTTGTTACACAGGGACGGAAGTGGATGGGTCACTTAGGCGCTCCAACCCATCCGGGAAGACTACCGTAAACCTCGGTCGGGCTGCTGGCAATCCAGCACACCAGCTACTAGCTCTCCAGATTAGTGTCGGAGGACAACCCCACCTGAGCATTACTGTATGGACGTACCCAATCTCCCATGGGTATCGTAAACACTGCCTCGCCGAGGTCAGCGCAATCCAGATAGGGGCTCGAATATCCGGCCCAAAGTACTTCTGGTCTCTACAAGGGGTAAAACCCAAGTCAGTGTGCGGGTCACCAGGGATTCAACCCAGGACATCCCTAATACCAATCGCACACGTTGCCGCTGTGCACATTTTGAAATCCTGCTCAATTTTTATTTGCAGGAAAAATTGATCACAAGTAAAGAAACTAGAATATTATAATTGCCATTTTATATAAATATTATAGTACCTAAGGAATTAATTAAATCTGTATTATGTAGTCATGTGAGAGTGCTCCACCAAATATTTTTATAAAGTGTCCTATCTGTATTAAATAAATTCTTCTTTCGTATAAAAGTTCTTATCCAACTTCATGTGCATATGAGAAGCACAAATAAAGAGGCATCAAGCCCCAGACTATCTCCATTTAGGGATTCGCCACACGTTACCAGAGGAATCTGGGGTCAAGGAAGATGCAAACAGAGATATCATATATCTGGTGGCACGTTCGGATGACTTTACCGTCATTTTTAATGAGTCTCGGCTCTCCTTTACAAGTCGAGGAAGAGGGTGCAGCCATTCACATTTATCTCTCCCTATCCCTCCTTTTTCTTAACGTCACATCCTGCTGACTAAACAAACCGGTAATCGTCTTTCAGCCACCCTTAATGCCTTCAATCTTTCGATTCCTGGGCCTCCCCTTACACTTAGTCCCTCCCTACATTTATAACTCCATTACGCCTATAATTTATCGCCATAGAACTAGCTAATTTCGCTAACTACCCATCCCCTAATAAGTGCTCTTTGCTAATCAAGATATACACAGAGAGTTGGACTAGGCGGACGTTTTAGCTGCCTAAGTGATTTAAAACCCCATCTGAATGTGGCTGACTTAACTGAAAATGTTCGTCAGCTCGACATGTTGCATATCTATATCCGGATTTTATATGTCCCATATTAATTACTTTTATACATTTATTTAATCATCTAAATCTATTTGACGATTGCCTAAAGACACATAATACTCAACACAATAACCTGATAAGAGTATGTAGCAAGTATAATAAAGACTATAATAAGAAATAACAGCAATAATCATATAAAACATAATTATAAATCTATCAACTTAGACAATGTGTTTCCCATAGGTGCTACGGAATATTTTATTATTGCTGTAACAATCTGTGATTCAATTATTTTTTCTAATTTGTATTTCCCTTACCATGAAAAAAAAGTTTTGTGATAGTTCCAAAAGCGGACCGCTTAGAATTTTTTAAATTGATATTTGTCTATAAAATAAACTATTGTTGGCTTCTAATTGTTCTTCTTTTCTGCTTGAACTTCTTCAGGCATCATTGTTTTTTCTGTTTATGTCAACACGCCTATAAAGTACACTACTGTAAATTTCTTCCAAAAACCCAAAAAATAAAGGAAAGAGATGACTAACAATGTCTGTATAGTAATACTTGGACATATAAAATAATTCTTTATTTACTTAGAGAGTCCAGTTGTAGACATATCAAATGCTGATATTCCTCCGTAATTGTGATTGTTATTTATGACGTCTGTTGCTTGCTATTGCTTGCTCCTAGACCCTATCCTACTTTTTTATTTCTTTGCAACTCTCTTTCGTTTAATACTGAAGAAATTAATTTAATTGTAAGAATTCCACCAGAAGCCGTGGTATTAATTCAAGGCAAGCAAACTTCACAAACCATAGAATTATTACGATTTTGAGATTGTGCTCTATTTTGGGCGCCATTTTACATAGTTTTTCAGATTTTGTTTTCATCATAACGGATAACGTAACACAATTTTAAACAACAAATGTTAAAAACAGCATTCTACAGTAAAGTAGATAAATTAACATAGAAAACGTTGCATCCCTTTTTCCATTTACTCCCATTTTCTCCCTTGCTGATTTCAAGTGTAACCCTCTCTTGTCCTTTTTCACTCTCCCCCTCCGTGAAGTATAAATGTCTCACCTTTTTTGTTAACTCACTTCTTACCCTCGTTTACCTGTTATACTTCTTCCTTTCTCACGTTTATGTCCCGGGTTTAAGTAACCTTTAGATGGTAATTATTACTTATTTATGCCAACAAGCTTACTGCTGGGACAAAGAAAAACTTCAAAACTCTTTCGGCCGCTTGCTAATCGTCCGCCAAGAGCTATGCAAGTCTGACAGTCAGTTGGAGAGAGTCTCAAAGGTGCGCTAGGGGTCGTACATGTATCATAAATGTGGGTATTGTGTGGAAAGAAATGAAAAAAACAGAAAATAGAAACACAGGGAATAGAAAATCACATTAAAATACTAAAAACAAATTTTTAAAAAATTCAGAAACTACAAATAGAATATTTCTCCACCAAAATACTCAAAAAATCCTATTGCTTGCATAAAAATATAATCATAGGCTCGCGCTTAGGGGCTATACTTCTTAAAAGTGTGGAAAAATCAAACTTAGTGTGCGTTTTCCCTCTTTCGTCGAAAATTCCAACACACATTTGCCTTAAAGCAATATAATGTAAATTCTTTGGCCGGTGCTTCCTTATTTCTTTTGTTTGTGCCTTCTCTCGTCCTTTATTTCTACAGCACCATAGAAAATAAATGCAATTGTTGATTATCAATAGTATAGATGATGTTGGTGTCCGTGAAAACTAAAGTTACCTATCTTTTATCATTTCAGGACGAAGGGAATATCTGGAAGAAATGTCACTGAGAAAATACACCTCTGAACCCGCTCCTACAGGAATGTAAGTACGTCAGCCTTAAATTACTATATGCTCGCCTCTGTAGCGTGCTGGTAGCTCCAAAAATTTAACTATTTTGGGATCACATCAGCATCATACTATAGTGCTCTTCCTATTATGCCTGGAGATTTTCCCGATATACAAAGCAATCATTTTCTATATTTTCCTAGCATAAAAGCATATGCTGACATTCTGGCGGAGACAGAAATAAATGGGGACTTATAGGTGACCACTACTAAACTATTATTGTCTTTTCTATTGTGCGAATAAATTTTGTGGGCGGAAATGATATTTATATCATCGGCTTGACAGCATGATTTCCAGGGTGTTTAACCATACAACACCGTAAGGAGTGGCAAACCTCTGATTGGAGCCACCCGCCGTTAAATTTTGTGCAGCCACAATATTATACAACTATTTAGGTTTTGTTTTGCTTCTTCTTACATTGAATGCCGATTTTCTAAAGCTTCGGGCACTTGTAGAGGAAAGTACTCTGTTCCTGGCAAAATATGTTTAGATTCAAAAATATTAAAAAGAGTCAATTATTTCACACGTTATGGTTGTTTGATGAAATAGATATTTTCCAGAAAATTACTAAGTACAACAATACAACGGGTATAGTTAATAACATTTTGGGACGTTCCCTAGTAGAAATAAATACTAGAATCCGCCTGCATAACACCTGTGCTTTGTTAGAGAAGAAAATCATGGACACTGAGAAGGAAAAATGAAACCAGAATAACGGCTAATGAAATGAGATCCATGAGACATACAATAGGATACAAAATGGGATCATAAACACACTGACGATGTACTAGAAGAATTACAGATAGAACCTGCAATTAACCACATAAGAAATTATCAAAGGAACTGGTTAAATCATCTACATCGCATGCAGAGAAATATATTTAGAAGTGGTTCAAAGAAACACTGGGCTGAGAATTCAAATGTGACGTCGTAAGACGCTTTAGGCCTAATACTTGGAAGAAAGAAGAAGAAATCTAAGATATCAGACATATTTTTTAAAAAATAAAAATACTCTTTGAATAGTTCCCTTATGTGTTGGTAATAATAATTGCGCATATAAATAATTATGAATAATTCATCACTGAGGCAAAAGTATATAAGTATGTAATCCAATTGTGGATAATTACAAAACAACTTCACTACGGTGTTAAAATTTCCGAACAATTCAATAATATAAATAGAAAATAAGTGGCAAAGGTTTGCCTTTACAAATATATAGGTAGTTAATAATGCAAGTATTAGTTGCCTGCAGTTGAATCGCTCACATAATGTTCTTTACATATTGGATTATTTTCATAAACAATATTTACAAGTATCACCCATTTTTGATCTCTATAAGCTTGCCGGGAGGGCGCGGGGCGCTGACCACGTCCCACCCTCCAGTACTGCACCTAACAATGACGCCTGATTGGGCAGAGGTGGGGAACGCAGAGGCTTGGCGGCAAGCCTTGGCCCTAATCCTCAACCTCGACATGTTTCTTCTTTTGCAATAAGTAAAAAGAAAATACGGAGGGAAATTAGCTTTTGATTGTAAGAAGGCGACCAGTGTGATACAGAAAACTATAATGATGGTGACGGGGATGGTGATGGGGATGGATTTACCTCGCTGATACTTTCATTTATGAAATTCTAATTATTTGTGGATTCTCGATTATGAAGTTATCTACTTTCATTAGTTGCACAAAAGCTAATAATGTCGACGGGCATATGTTGTCAGTGAATTTAAACACCAATTTTTGTAAACGCAGATTTTAAAGAAATACTTGATAATCTGGCAATTCTTAAGCCAATTTAGACGTGGAAGTGGAGTGAATTTATTACATCGTTAACACCGGCATTAAATTCAGAGTATCTGCTGGAATAGAATGGCTGTTGTCTTTATTAAATTTAAGGGTAGGAGAAGTGGAATAAGTGATTCAAGTAAGTTTGGACTTTTAAGGTTATTTGATTGGTCTATGCTAAAATTCTCTTTTACTTACAGAAGCACTTTCTTTATTTCCGTCCGCAATTATACTGTCGTAGATGGTTTTATTTGTACTTGAACCTCCTTCATTCCAATTTCTTCTCCTTTTGCACCAAAGTATTTTAATTTTATCTTCGTCTCCTCTTTTTAATTGCTAGTTTACATCTTAAAGGCTACCTACCACTATAATCCATTAATTTGTTTTCTTTTGATATTTTCACATAAAACACTTAGCTTGTTACTTCCAATTATTGTATTTAATGGCTTTTACTCTCTTAGTAAAAAATCCGCATACTATTCATTTGAATGTATTTATTCCTCAAGATGTGTACTCTATGTTCATCTTTTATTTATTTTATGTTTTACTCACTTAAAATATACAGAATTCGATTTCAGGAATGCCCTTCTAATCATGAACATAAGATTGGTTACTCTGGCAATGACGCGTTTTCGTTATCAATATTAGCATATCATTCCGTGACGTAACAGCCCGGCTGATGCGTCCCCCATCTCTTTCCGCCACAGATATCATAATGGAGTGCAGTATTTGAGGGTGGGACGTCGTCAGAGAAGAGTTGTCTTCGCAACCAGGGCTACCAACTTCTCAATTAAGTAGTTCCTCAATTAGCTTTTCAGGGACGAGGCTGAGTGCACCCTGGACCAAGTCTCCAGCGGGAGAAAATCTCCACTCAGTTACCGGGAATCGGACCCGGACCTCACACTTGGTAAGCAACAGCGCTATGGAACTGCCGCAGAAATGCGGCTAATCGAGGAAATACAAGATTACCTAGAGCCTATTCTGCTTGGAGATGCTGCATGCTGCAGCACATGGCTGCTAAAGAAGTTGCCTATATATCAGGGGTAGAGTACGGTCACCTGCAGTAAAATAAGTTATACTCGATAGTGTTGTTGAAGTTAAAGGCATATTATCGTGCTTCTATCGAAGTAAAATGCCTAATTTTATAAGGATTATCGTTATAAAATAATTAAATATGATGTATTTAATGTAATTACCTTTATTAGCAATATTAATATTAACCAGAAACTCAATGTAAAAGCTGACTGGTTATTTTATTTTCTATTTTCGACCCTAATAATATAAGTCGTCATGAAGACTCTTATTATATAAAATGGCACCAGAATGTCTACGTACCAACATTATGAAATTTGCTATGTCGCTATAAGTTCATTCATAACCACATCGTCTTGATTTTTTTCATAAATACAGCATACAACTGTCCAGTGTTGTAATAACTCTGAATTAAATCTTAACTGAAAGCAGCCAAATGTATAAAATACTTTAGCTTAACTCTTCAATAATATAAATATCGATGTCTTCTTAGATTATTAAATCTACTATATTGAAGTAATCATATTTAAGTGTAACGTTCAGAAGTCATCGAGAATTAAAGCACTGCTTGCTTCATTACTTCGAATACAGGGCTAGGAATTGGCTACAGTTTCCAGAAACATGCAAGCAGCAAACATGGCAGACAACCAAAGTGACAAATGATATTAAATAGTGCTCTAGATTGCAGTATTACTCAGCATATATGTAGAAATTATATTAAACCAGGTGGCCCACTCCAGCCAACATACAGGTAAGCAGATAACCCTTCGTGCGTTAAAAGAGCTGCAGAAATCAGTGGCGTGCGTCAACTTTGTTCTACTTGTAAGAGAAGCGGGAGGGATGCCAGGCTCGCGTGTGTAGTCAGGACTCTCTGGATTAACGGACCTAACACTATCATCTAAGTTGTACAAAAATGGCGTCGGCTGTTGGTCCTGATTTCTGAGGTGTTTCCACACGCTACCCTTCGTATTGTTTTCTATGTCTTTGAGTTTTTGTTTCTTATAACAATTCCTATGTAAATTTTTCTTCATATTAGCAAAGAGAGTGTTTAAAAACTTTTATTTGGGCGTATAGGCAACGGGAAGAAATCGTGTTGACTGTGCCGTGTGTTTATCCACGTGTTCATGTTTATTGTGTTTCATCTAAGGCTACGGCTACATTAGCCGTATAGTGTGGTTAATTTATATGTTTGCAAGTACAATTTTTGTCACGATTACAGTGATGAGAGGTTGTTGAAGAAAAACTGTTCCAGTAGTGTATGTTATTGTAGTCATACCTGAACCTAACCTCAAACACGACAATGCCCCGTAACTGTTGCATTCCCGGATGCAAATTAAAAATGAGAATCTTTCAGTTAAAACAAAAGGTAAATTGCAACGTATCGCTTGTAAATTCAGTATTTAATTACTATAAATTGCAGCGTAATGTGTGTTGCCGGTGTGTATATAACATGGTGAATAGTGAAAGACAATAATTTCGAGACACCGCTCTCCTACAGTTTTATCCATGTAAGTAGTATGCTGCTTGTATTTATATATTATCTTTTGTCTTTGTAATTTAAATGTGTAGCTGTAGTTTAGATGAAATGTGTTATGTTGCTGCATGTAAAACTGTAGACTATAGCAAAGTTTCTTTACAATGCTGATTTAAGGTTACGTATTTGATATATTTCATTTACAGTGCTGTTTTAGGGTTATTATTTTTAATATTTCATCTGCTTTTGTGGAATCCCCCTGTAAAATGAAGTGTGAAGAAGTGCTGAGTTTTATTGTTGTTTTATTGTTGCAAACTGAGTAATCATAAGTTTTCAGTAAAAGTGAAAGCAAAATTCCATCCTAAAGCTTTTGAATGCAGTAGGTAGCTTTAGGTTATTCTAAATAGCAGCATTTGTATATCAGCCATCCTGCATATGTTTTGTGTAGGTATATAACATTCTGCACATGGTACAGTGTGAAAACAGTGTAAACAATGATTAATACTTCTGAGTCAACTCAATGTCAACATTTCTGTTTTATTTAAGTAACATGCTGCTTGCAGTTTTGTCTATCTTCTTTGTAATTTGAGTGTGTAATGCAGTTACATAATGGCACGTAAACTGTAGATCGTATGAATGATATTTAAGGTTATATATTTCATTGCCCATGGGTTATCGTTTAATATTAAATGTCATTCTTTTTTGTTGACTTGAGGTTATGTTTAAGACAGTGTTTTTGTGTTTAACATAGTCCATATTCACAAAATAGGCGTGTTATTACACAACTTTTTTATTTTACTGCGTTGAAATCGTAGCCTGTACACGAGTTGTTTATAAGTAGTTCCCACCACATAGACCGCCATCTTGAATCGCAGTGTCAGGTCCGATATTTAGGAGGTCCTGGTGTAGCCCGTAATAATAAACAAGAATATTTTCCACTTTGCTTACAAGGCTTTATCTTCTAGGGAATAAACTTATTCCTATATATGGTGCTATTGTCTAATTGTTTATTTATTTGTTTATTGTTTATTTGTTTATATTATATTAACATTAACTTATTTTATTATTGGTGTGTTTTTATTATTATTACTACTATTATTACTATTATTACTATTATTATTATTATTATTATTATTATTATTATTATTATTATTATTATTATTATTATTATTATTATTATTATTATTATTATTATTATTTATTGTTATTATTATTTATTGTTATTGCTATTATTATTATTGTTATTATTATTACTATACAGACTTAGAGCACCACAGTGTCTGGAATTACTGCAAAGTGAGCTTGAGGATTTTCATGACGAGGTTCGTGTACCTTGGTGGTAGCACACTGTGAACTAGTTGAAACGAGATTGTACACCACCTTGCTATTATGAACCTGTGAAGGTCCATATCAATTAGTTCTCCCCTGGATGTGTCTAGGTGGCCCAATTCCTTGGTCAGCAACATCTCCTCATGTAACATCATTAGATTATTCCTTTTGGAGACGCTTAAGAATATTGCGTTTTAAACAAATCAACAAGGCATCATTTTGAACACCTATTCCATGAATAACGATGAAAATAATAGCATAATAATCAACCATAACAATAATAGATATTAAAATTAATGTAGTAATGAAAATGATAATTCTTAAATTAATTAACATAAAACTAACGATTATGATACTAATAATAGTGATTCTTGTGATAATAGTAATAACTACAAAAAATAACAGTAACTAGCAAACCGTAAGAGTTAGATAAAATCTTACTACGCCAGATCTTGTTAAAACAGACAATTTTTGAGTGAACCATTTCGGGGATATTCCTTATATTTGTCTCAGTTTGCCAACAATAGGAGGCCATTATTCATGCCATGCAAAGAGAATGGAGTTTCAAGCCATCACACACAGACCAGTATTAAAAGATTCGTCTATTGCTTGAAGCCTACCGTATTTCCATATTCTCTAACCTGTTCACAAGAAGGTAATATATCCAAATGTTTACCACGATAGCATGAAGTAGATAGAGTAAATATAGTTTCTAGAGGAATGCAGAAAACCGCGCAAGACAGCACTGCCCAAATATGAAGCAGTGAAGTAGACAAATTCCACACTTTAGAGCTAATTTTAGATATACTTAGTTTCTCAACAGATGAAGGTGTAAGTGTAAGTAGACTGAACGGTTTAACTTCATTTTTAGACACTAATCTACCGCTCTCCCCGATAGATTCTACTGCAGCGGCAGACTGCACTCTCTCTATGCTTACTGGGCTTGTGGCAGGCAGCGTTCAGTTTACAGCTCGCGGGTAGCCAAAGAGCATACGTTCTTTTGCCCCACGGCAATTTACCGACAGTTAAATGGACCGCTATAATGTTGGTGGTTTGGTTTCCTAGTTTGGACGAGGTCTGTGGCTTCAAACATCTAAAACCCCTATGTTTCCGCATGGCTTATGTATTGTCACATAAAATTTTACGAATGAAAACCGGTTTAACTATTTTGCATAATACTTAACATCCTTAATGAATCTAAATGTGGAACACATTCCTGATTTATGTTGTTTCGTAAAATTTTCTATTGGCGTATAATGAATACTAAAAGCCCTGGGTTTTGTGTTTGTTCCAACTTTTTACGATCATCAGTGTCTGTTTGCAGGAAAACATTTGCCCTTTCATTCCAATCTAATAAATGAAATAAAAGCAACATTGTGGTGGTGATAGCAAAATCATTAATAATTATGATCTCCATTCCAGTAAAGGACTGTAACAATGGGTTATTGTTATGTTGTAAAAAATAATAAAACTGCAAGGGATTTTCGTCATTAGTGGTCGCCGTTAAACCCTTCTGCACCAAATATATCCTATTTTTCCTAAGGCAATGTTGTTTCTAATTTTAAATGTTTGTTTTCCACAGTTTACATCGTTCGATCGTATTAGTTTTAAATACACAACATCAATATTGCTTGAGCCCATGGTTTTTGAATGCCGCACTTTGCTTTTCCTCATTATTTAAATATATATTTCCGGAGGTGAATGTTGAACATAATAAAACACGCGTTAAAAACGCTACTGCTTTTAATTTATTAAATAACACTCATAATTGTTTTATGTCCTCAAGCGTACGCTTTAAAGCTGAAGTCATTTCTACCTTATATATTTTAATTCATTATAATTCAATTACCTCTGTATTTTTAAGCTTCCTTCTTTAATCGTTCATTAAGTATTTAAGTTGTTTATAATTATTAACTAAGTAGTGAATTAAGCATTGATGTTTGATGGAAAATATTTGTTCACCTGATATGCAAACAAATGTTTGAATTTGAGTTATGTAGTGAATAATAGAGTTATCTAAACTGATTGTATTTTATTACTATTTTACTTCATTATGCGTTAATATAATCAGCAAATTATAGCAACGTTTATACAATTTAGTGCTAAACTTTTTAGTGTAAGTTCCTTATAATTGTGATTCATATTCAGATTTTCAGCAAAGCAGAAACACACATTTCTGTAAATTTATTCCCTCTTACTGCCATATTTCGCAATAGTTCATGTATTCTAACAAAACGGCAAAGACCAAGTCGGGTTGCTTTTTCTATCACTTTATCTCCCAAAGTGTTACAAATACAGCATTCCTCTCGTCGTTTTAACACATTCTGCAGTCTTTTGTCTTATCATAACTCACAATGATTGTTCTTCTGATAACCTTACTCAGTCCTTTAAGTGTCTTCCTTCACTTTTTCACTCTCTCGTGTTCTAGTGACGGCGTTACAATCACTCGACACTCGTTGAAATCTTGTTTTCAGTTTCAGTTTTTGTTTATTAACAAGTTTTGACCTTACAGGCTCAAATTTACATTTATTTACATTTTACAGATATTTACATGTTTTATAATTTTGGGTTTCAACAAAAACCCATACGGTGACCATCCTTAGGTCACCGAGAACAGTTCTTGTTTTTATATTTGTCTTTCTTTGCTTCATTGGTTTTTATATATGTACATAGATACATACACATACACCCACATACGCGCGCGCACACACACACACACACATACATATACATATACAGTACCTGGTCGACCGAGCTTCGCTCGGCGTTTTTCGCCTCTGTTTTTGTGAAATCTTGTTTTTGTGGGAGAAGATACCTTTTAGATAAACTGAAAGTCAAAACGTTAACTAAATAACAATTTTAGTCACAATTGTGAAGAGTCATTTCCGAGATACAAATATTTCATAAACACCATCATTTCAGCTGTAAAACATCTACTGCTGAACGCAGGCCTCCCCATAGATATCCACCCAGTTTGATGTTTTCGTTGAGCATTTGTTCCATTATGGAGTTCAGTGCTTTGCTGCTGCGATTGACTCCGGGGCGTTAACACATTCGCCAAGGTCCTACGTCTTTCCGTCGAGTTCTTCCATGGCTTCCTTTACTCTGGCCAGTCGCTCGTTAGTATTCTCCGATAGATCTACCTTCATATTACACATTCCCGTCTTCTTCTTTTCTGTTTCGGAGTTTACATTTTCAATTTGCCTCCCATTTTTGTTCCCATATTTTCTATTCCGTAGTTTACATTTTTCCAATTCGGTTTTCATATTTGTTTCCTCTGTCGCATTCCGGAATACATTTCATTTCCCATTATGTCCATCTTGGCTAACATTTGTTTCATCAACTGTTCCATATCGTACTTTTCGGCGCACTCCTGACATCAATTGTGATTACTTTACTTTTTTTTAACTATATCTTTATTTTTTATTTAAACACCGGAGCAACACTAAGCAAAACCACTGTTGAACAATAACAAATACTACAGGAAGAAAAGCTGGTTGATAAAGCCATGTGAATGTACTACGCATTTCTGTTTCAATCATATAGAAAATTGTATGAATTGTTCGTAATTGTTCGCCGAAGCAGGAGTAGTGAAAGAAATGTGATTGTGTTTCGTAAAACAAAAATGAGTAGAAAAGCGTGTGAATGTTATACGTTGCACTTATATTTCAAGTGTATGGAAAAATGTATGGATTGTTTGTAGAAGAGGGAGTAGTATGTTAGGTAAAAGAAAATGGAGTAGAGAAAAACATGTGAACGTAATACGTGGGTGGTAAAATGGATTGCATAAAAACCTTCACCATGAAAACAATTAGATATGTCACTTTTCATGGCGATCGGTCAACCTGTTTTGGAATTTACCCACTCTTCAACATACGATATGTATAGGCGTTGGTATGCATGAAGTTGATAAAAGATAGGGAATAACATGTGAATTGTTACCTAAAACAAAAGTGAGTAGAGAAAATAGTATGAATGTAATACATTGTATTTCTTTTTCAAAAATAACATTGTATGAATTATATGTTGGGCAAATAGCTAAAGAAGACTGATGGTGCCTCGTAAAGGAAGAATTAGTAGAGGAAGTCGTGTGAATGTAATACGTTGCATTTATATTTCAATCATAGAATATTATATTCATTGTATGTTGAAGGGAAAACAGAGGATAAATGAATGTGCTACGTAAAAGAAATGCGAGTATAAAGCCATTTGAAAGTAATATATTGTGTAGTAAAATTGTTGCCATAAAAATTTCCCCATAAAAAATACATATAAGTGCCGAATTTCGCGGTGATCGGTTAAGCGGTTTTCGAGCTTAAAAGTTGGATATATATAAACAACCAAGTTGTATAGATGATATGAATTGTTTGTAGAAGAGTGAGTGGAGAAAGAGATGTGAATGTGTTACCTAAAAGTGAGTATAGTAAACAGTGTGAATGTAATATGCAGCATTTCTATTTCAGACATGCACGAAATTGTATGACTTATTTGTAGAAGAGTGAGTAGAGAGAGATGTGAATGTCTTACCTAAAAGTGAGTAGAGAAAACAGTATGAATAGAATAGAGAAAGGGATGTGAATGTGATAGCTAAAAGTAAGTAGAGAAACCACTGTGAATGTAATATGTAGTATCTCTGTTTCAAGCATACAGAAAAATGCATGACTTATTTGTAGAAGAGTGAGTAGAGAAAGAGATGTGAATGTGTTACCTAAAAGTGACAGGAAAAAACAGTGTAAATGTAATAGCATTTCTATTTCAAACATACAGAACATGGTATGACTTATTTTAAAAGTGGGGATAAAAGTGTTTTTTGGTGCAAAATCACGTTTTTTATGGAAAATTGTTTATAGAAGAGTGAGTAGAGAAAGAAATGTGAATGTGTTACCTAAAAGTAAGTAGGGATAACACTGTGAATGTAATATGCAGCATCTCTATTTTAAACATACAGAAAATTGTGTATTTATTTGTAGAAGAGTGAGTAGAGAAAGAGATATGAATATGTTACTTAAAAGTGAGAGGAGAAAACAGTGTGAATGTAATAGCATTTGTATTTCAAACATATAGAACATGGTATGACTTATTTTAAAAGTGCGAATAAAGATGTTTCTTGGTGCAAAATCACGCTTTTTACGGAAAATTGTTTATAGAAGAGTGAGTAGAGAAAGAGATGTGAATGTGTTACCTAAAAGTGAGTAGAGAAAACACTGTGAAGGTAATATGCATATATACAAAAGCTTAATCAAATCTTTAGAGTCATTTCTGAAATACCGGGAATAGATATACAAGAATTGCGTAGTAGAAGCGGGAATAAAAAATGTTATTTTTTATGCAAAATCGTGTTTTTTCGGGAATTACACCTACATAGTTGAACTTAAAAAGCAAAACCCTATCTGAATACAAAATTTGATCGAAATCGTTAGAGTCGTTTCCAAATTGCCCGGAATAAATAAATAAATAAATAAATAAATAAATAAATATATATATATATATATATATATATATATATATATATATACATACATACATACAAGAATTGCTCATTTAAATACATAAGATATACCTTTACTGGACAAACCATAACTATGCGTCCCAGCTCGCGCACTGAACTATTTACACTTCACTATTTACAGTTCCCCGCTGTTTTCCTGCGCGGACAAGTTGCAACTCCTGGGTGGTTTCCGAGGCGCGGCCCTCTGCTTTAATATATATGCGGCCTGGGGCCTGAATTTCATGGGCGCGCATTAGTCGGTGAGCCGTGCCGCGTCTAGAAGATTTTGATTCTTGCGTACTTGCGGTGCTTCGGCTCGCCTTAGCCAATGTTTGCGATAATGTATTTATCGTGGTTTCTAATGCCCGTCCATGATGCCTTGGCTCTTTTTGTTATTGCCTCTGGGATCGATGGGATCTGGGTTTCGAGGTGAACGGTTTGGTTAGTGGTTCGGAGTGGAACAGAGAGGATTTTTCTAAGGGAGAGGTTTTGGAGGGTTTGAATTTGTTTAAGGGCGGTTTTGGAGGCATTGCCCCAGGCCACACATGCATACAGGACCACCGAAAGAATAAAGGACCTGTCCTTTGTTGGCGCAATTTTTATATGGGTGGACCAGCACATCGTGCGGTCCATAGTGACGCCTAAGTATTTAACATGCTGACGATAGTGCAATGTTTGACCACCGACCGTTAGGTTCATTGCCAAAGTGTGATGCCGCTTAGAAAAATGTGTTAGCTGGCACGAGTTGACCCGCTAGCACATCCAGGTAGCGAGCGATCGGACGAAGACCCCGTACGACCGGTAAGCCAACAACCTCGGGTTTCACCAGGGTGATTTGGTGTCATTTGAGTCTCCGTGTGGCAGCATCCCCAAGAAGACAGAAAGAGAAACTTAATTTTAAGTATAATCACTTCCAATTACTTTTATTTTCTTTAATTTTACAGTTAGTATGGCCTCATTTACACAAATTACACTTTAAAACTCGTTCTGCTACTCAAATTTTACAACTAGCCTCTGAAACTCTGAAAGTTACTCTGTCTGCCTCCTTGGCAACGTGACGTCATCTATGGAGAATTCAGTTTGGGATGCTTCCCACAGATATGCTAGACGTATCATTGTCACAATAACATCAAAATTTTGATCGTTTAATTGACATCTCCCCAACGCTCTATATACGGGTTATTGTTTATTGATAATAGTAATAATAAACAATAATAATCTAATAAGAATAATTTTAGTTTTTCATTTAATGCTACTTGCAATCTAATACTTAATCCTAGCTTTTCATCAACTCTTCATGGTTTAGGAGAACTCTCTGGTTCCGACAAATGTTTCTTCCCATCTTTTTGTGGTCTTCCTACTGTTCTATAATCAGGTTTATATTTGTACAACTACAATGGAATGCGAGGGGTATCCATTCTTTGCAAATGACTTTCCCAATTTTTTTTTTCTTTTAATGAAAATATCTTATTTCCTTATTTCTTCATTTCTAATAGTCACAAGACATTGTGCATCCTTTTACTGCTCGGACATATTTCATTTCTGCCGCTTACATTTGGTTCCAATCCTTCTTTTCAAGTGTCCATGTCTCCCATCTATACAGTAAAACTGGAACACCCATTGGCTTATAAAATTTTAAATTTCTATCCGTTCTGGAGTTTCTTTTCCAGGTGTGTGCTATTATTCCACAAATTATTGTAACTTATTCACTTCATAACTTATTCCTTCGTTGTTTGTTTTAAAATTATTTTCTTGTTTTTAACGACGCTGTCAATTGCCAGGATCACATCAGCGTCGCCGGTGTGCGGGAATTTTGTCCCGCAGGAGTTCTTTTACATGCCAGTGAATCTACTGACATGGAGCTGTCGTTTTTAAGCACACTTAAAAACCATCGGCCTGGGCCGGGTTTGAACCCGCGCCCTTGGGATCTGTAGGCCAGCGTCTAACCAACTGAGCCACCCAGACCGACAATTGTTTGTTTTAAGAGTTACATTACAGCGCAAGTAATTAAATCTTCCCACCCGTTCTAACAGTTTATTATGTAGCACAATCTTCGATTTTGTTATTTGTTTTTCTACAAATGTCATAAACGCCTAGATTTTCTGCTTCGGTAGAGGGGCAGCTAAATTACGTCACAATGCCCCTCCCTCCTGATTGTGACGTGCGCCTTGCCCAAGCCTGGTCCAGAGAAAGAAGTTAAGAAAATGAAAAAGAAAAGTTTAGGGTGGAAGGGTTCATCCCCCTATGTCCTCCTTTCGCTACATGACTGGAGCATTCGCTTCTGTTAGAAAGACTGCTGAAGAATTGGACAAGTTTCTTAAGGATGCATGGTAGTGAAGTTCTTGGTCGTAATAAGGCGATGTTCTTGAAGGCATTTTGTGGGGTAGTCGTTTAATACACTTCATATAAAACCAATGATCATTTATAACACAGGTTTTATTTCAGTAGCACCAGACATAGCCAAGAATGGGACCAGTGCTCCCATAACCATTTAAGTCTCACATCCTGTTTCACAGTCAGTTAACAGTCTGGTGCTGCACTCCCCAGAGAAACGGATCTATCTTTTTACTGCTCTCGCAAATGCAGTTTCGATTTTAACCTCTCAGAGGGGCGATTTTACAATGCACACACCGTGAAGTGGGGCATGGATCGCTTGATCAGGAGCGTGTAACGAGAAACTCTATTTGCTTTCCGAGGGGATTTGTGTTCAGCAATGCTTCAGTACCTGTTACTGCGATGAATACTTTTGAACGACCGCTAGTTATTGTATCTACTACAGGGTATGTCTTAAATAGGTTCCCGGTGGGCTATTAACCACTAAAAACTTCTCTCTTAAGGAGAGATCAATGAATAAAGCCCAAAGTGTTCCACAGAGGGCAAAGACATTCTGTAAGACAGGGAGCTGTAAGACTCACGTGAGTAAAGAAGAGCCCTGTGGGTATTGGTTCTTGCACGCAGTAGGTTTCACTCGGATTTCTTAACCTAACTTTTATGTACTTTTACGAGGGTCACTAGATAATTATTTAGATACGGAAAATTGGGGAACGCATTTTTGGTTTGTCAAAATATCTGATCATCGATAACTTAATAGTAGCAGGTAGACCATTGTTACACCATTCATTTTTGCTCAGTTTATGTTTGAAGTCTGGAAAGTGTTTTTTTTTTGTTTTTTTTTTTCAAGTGCAATGGAGATTAAGAGATAGCTTCTTTGTGCAATGATTTTGTTCGTCTTCAAATGCTTAAATGAAACGCTGTCACTCGACAGTTTGAGGGGGTGAGCTTTTTGGGAACTATTCAACGTCGCATGCCACTTGTTCCAGTGGTTTGTGAATTTAAGAGGAGGCAGAAAAATCTTTAAGACTCTTCGGCAGACAAAAATATCACGACTGTGAAAACAATGATCAGGGAATATCCAAGACAAACCTACAAGGACATTGAGCTGCCATTAGGGATTAGTTCACTGAGTGTTACAAAGATCCTTAATGAACACTTTCGTGTAAGAGGCACATTGTTGCTTCATGACAATGTATCAGCTCAGCCCGTTAATGTAATAACCGAGTTTCTGCAAGGAACTGAGGCAAAACTAATCATTCATGCACCATACAGTTCCGATCTGGCACCAAGTGATTTTCTTTTGTTCCCAGTGGTGAAGAACTGAGTTCGAGTTCACCAATTTTCTAGTCCTGAAGAAGCACTTTCTGCATACGAAGAGGGCTTATCTCACAGTACCAGGCAGTGTTGCCAACTTAGCCTTTTTATGGCTAGATCTGGCCTTTTTGAGAACCTATCTAGCTATAAATTTTCCAAAAAGCTACAAGTAGTTTTCCTGGCCTTTTTTCTAAGCTTCATTAGCCTTTTCTAGCCTTTTTTCATTTTTTACTTATCTACTGGTACCTTTAAAATAATACGGAATTTAATCTCGCTACTGCAGCTATTGCACGTAATGATATAATCCTTTTGGTGACTTTCCGAATCTTTTGAATCTGGGAGTGTGGATTCCATCAAGTTGTGAGATTCTTTGGCACTTTCTAGAAAAAGGTCCGTGTGTGTATCTCGAGCCTGTGGACAACATAACTCAAGAACGAAAAGTTCGTTGAAAACCAAAGTAGGTATTTAAGTTTAATGTCTTTCAACGATGCGACACGAAGATTTTGAAGAAAATTGTTCCACCCGAAACTACCCTTTACATGGAAAATTTTGATTTTCTTGAAAATAGCTCTAACGATGTTGATTAAAATGCCATAGGTTTGAAATATCTTTATGACAAATGAAATGTATATGTTGAATTTTCTGGCTATAACCTCTGTACTCCTATTTACTCTGGATGGCTTTTGCATAACTGGTAAACCGTTAGAAATAGACCAAATCTTACTATGAATAGCTGTCGACGGGCCCTTAAACCCTACTCACTCACTCACTCACTCACTCACTCACTCACTCACTCACTCACTCACTCATTCACTCACTCACTCACTCACTCACTCACTCACTTACTCTTACTATGAAAAACTGTAGATCTTTCTAAAATACACAATTTATGTCTGACTAAGAGTTAACCATTTCGGAGATATGCCTTGTTATTTGTATTTCTGTCAAATGGAACATCGTTATTCAATTTGTTATATTAACCTTGCAAAGAGAAGGGAATTTGAAAGCTTTAAAAGATTTGACAATCGCACAAAGCCTACTGTATTCTAACATTCCTCTTGCGCCTACAAGGAAATAAGCAATAAGATAATTTGTACAAATGTTTATATCTCAACTAACACGAAGAAGAAAGAATTTGTAAGAATGGTTTGTACAAGAGTAGAGAAAGTCATGTGAGTACAACACATCAGATTTGTCATGCGAAGTTCCAGACGAAATATTCAAGCTTGTTGGTACAAATGCTGCATACATGCAAGAACCTAAGGGAAACCCCAGCTGCAGCAGTAGAAATGAGGCAGAGGGGGATGACGAAGACCACGTTTATTTTTGCTAGGTGATCCATGCGTATTTTTTTAATAATGTAGTTTTCTAATGTTTATATAGGTATTAAAATATAATCTAGCCTTTTCTAGCCTTTTTGGCAAGCCGATTTAGCTTGTTTTATTGAATTACAGTTGGCAACACTAGTTCCAGGAACTGAGTGGTTCCAGATGATGGAGCGCTGCAACCAGTTTCAGGGAAAATATTTTGAGAAACTGGGATATTAAAAAAAAAAAAAAAAAAAAATTTTTGCTCTATCAATACACAACAAATGACCCTCGTAATTACACAGCTTATCATTTATTAGTCTTTCCAAACAGTTTTACGTCTTGCAAATTAAATAAGCAAAAGTGTATCGTTTTAGTAAAGTACCAATTTCTCTTAAGTTAAAATGGATACGTTCACACATTGCAAATGCTTCTAAAGGAGTGTCACAGTATAAATTTTGTATATACCTAATATGTCTGAGGTTATAATTTTTTACTAGAACTCTGTTCCTTTTTCACAAGCTATCCATGATATAACGTACACATTTACTAAAGAGACTCGGAAACATTTTCTTTAATACGAAGTAGATTCAATTTCATAACTTAAGTACAACTTTCACAAAACATGAATTGTCAAAAATCTGCTTGAAAAAAATACATCTTTTTTACTAATAATATGAGACAATGGGAAAAAAAGGAACTTAGCTGCACAAAATATAGATAATATTGGAGGAAATAGGTCATGTACACTAACCGTTTTGTTACACACCTCAATGTGTATCCTATTGGCCATGGTAGTGAGACAACGCCTTAGTTCCGGTACACCAAGCGTTATCACGAGACTGGCCCACTCTACGTCATGCTTTCTGTGCTACGTCTCTTAGAGACACGAACCAACAAGAAAACATGCTACTCTTAATAAGTATTAAATTCACAAATTATGCAAATATTGATGTAATATGGGTCATTATACTGTCCGCAAATAGTTAAAATATGTGTGCACTGTATTATTTTATAAGGAAATAAATGTCAAGAACTAATATCTGCGAGAAACAGACTAGAAAGCAAGCCTCTCTAATGTTTATATTTATTATTACACGTTTATATTGTGATCTAATTTATCTTAGGAAGTGCTGGATTGACCATATTATTCACTGCATTAGAGCTAATAATACGAGTTTGGAAAGCAATTTCATGTTTGGTTTATGATATATTGGTTTTGGAGTCTCTTGAGACTGGATGCTTTGTGACCGACCTTGCCTGCCGGTGGTCTGCTGGGTAATCGTTTTATGTATAATTATTTTAGTATGGGATTAGCTTAACAGCTTAGCTGATATTGACCATGAAGCGAGCGTATCATAAACAGAGTCTCTGAACATTATGTCTTTATAGGACCAGTGTGTAATATACCACTTAATGCACTAGGATTCTCTGGTTTAGTGGTAAGCCAGAAAACGTGCACTGAGGAATTTCTGGCTTAGGAATCACCTCAAAGCACATGCTCGGTCCTTTGCTTAGAACCAATGTAATTACTTTAGCTATCGTGAGTGCTTGCGGCGTGTCTTCCAAGCAAAAGGAGTGCCATGTTCAGAAATGTTGCACGTAGTGGAAATTCATTTCGGATCATAACAAATACAGCATTAATTATTCAAATCGGAATTTATTCGTTTTGATTTTCGAAGAAACCCTTTATTTATATGTTCTTTTTTAATTTTTAATTTTTTAGATGTCAGCGTTTGTAAACTATTAATGAAGTGTATTGTATTGTAATTTTTAAATAGAATGTTCTCATATAAATGCACTTCGTAAAAGAGAGGCCTCATTCATGATTATATACCTATACCCCATGTGCATTCACTGTAACGATTGTTATCAATAGGGCTCGGAAGTTCATGCCCTAAAAAACACTGAAATATGCATGCAAATATGCTCTTAAAAACTTGAAAATATGCTAAGAAATATGCACTATTGAATTAAAACAATATCCCTTTGCAGTAGACAAGACGAGTTAATATAAATAATAAATAAAGTTACCTTATTCCTTAGAGGTTGAAGCAGAAGGGGTCCCGCTGCTAGTATTAACTGCCAAATTGCAGTTCACAACCAACACTTTGCACAAATTTTCAACTGTAAAGCATCGTCTGTTGTCTCACAAAACACTTCTCTCCACGTCACAAAATGTTATCGGGGCATATTTAAATGATGTTAAGTGCTTAACAGAGAGAGAGAGTCAAGTCTCTTGGTGTGACAGATGGTTTTCTTTTGAGGATGTCTCGAATACCGCACATCTGTTTATAACCAGAATTTTTTGAAATTACATAATTCACTTTCTCTTTCACTTTTTGTCCTATGCTTCCAGGAACCGAACTTAGATCACATATTGTTTTTTCAAAGACAGTAAGTGATTTATGCAAAGGAGATCCTACAGCTTCCAATGCCGTTATGGCTGTTGGTAAGAAAGAAAAATGGGCAGATATGAAACTAAGATCCTCTTTTAACCCAGTGCCTGACAGAATATTTTGCACAGTTTCTATTGATGAAGCATCTTTCAAGTTCAATGAATTAACAACCTCTTCGGCTATTTCTATGTGCTCAGCATAATATAAAACTGCATCGATTAACACTGGTGCAGGAAGGAGGCAGATATTAGGTGCTGTTGATCTAAATAACTTAACTCTTTTAGGAGATTTAACAAAAATTATCTTCGTACTGGACACAAATCTATCTACCAATGGGAAAGAACCATTCTCTCAGAAATTCTACAATATGAAAAATATTATACAGATGAAAAAAACAAACAAAAAAAACATAAAAATCATTAAAATATGCAATATAGGGGCAATAATATTGAAAGCTTCGTGAATTGCATCATCATGTGCAGTACTGCCAATATGAAAAATATTATACAGATAGATAAAAGTAATAAAAAACCATAAAAAATCATTAAAATATGCAATATAGGGGATATAGTATTGAAACAATATGCATTTATCAAAAATCAAGAAAATATGCAGTTATGTGCACCATAAAATCATGTCCAAATAACTGAAAATTCCGTAATTCGTGCACATAATGTAAAAGCATACATTTTTAACCCGTATGAAAAAACATGTAAATGCATGAACTTCCTAGCCCTAGTTATCAATAATTGCATTAACCACTTAGTAAATCCGAGGTAACAGAAACTCAACATTTATAGCGTCAGAAGCAAACTAAATGCTTAAAAAGGATGCTGCACGAAATTATAAGTACAAAAAGAGGCTAATGAAGTACAAGAATTACTAAAACATGATTGTGTGTTTTATTCCGTCTTTCAAAATTTTTTCGTTCAATTTTTTTTCTTTATTTTTTTCATACAAAAATACAGATAATTCCTTTTCTCCTGATATTCATTGTCCTACCTTTGATAGCTTTTTTCCTAAAATGTTTTTTTTTCTAAATCAAATTTCAAATACTTCCATTGATTTTCCTTAGTTGCGACGTCCGAGTTTCAACACTACACATTGTCTCACCCTACAAGTCACGTGCTTCAGATTTCTCTGCTATTTGGTTCTCTAGTTACTAATTCATGAATCAAAATAAAGTCTATTTTATCACTACTACAAAGAGGTTTTTAAGAGTAGCCGCGATAATATTTACAACGTAGAAATATTACAGCGTTAAATATTAAGACAGACTCGTAGCGTGATAATTCATGCACTGAGCAGGATGACTCGGGCGGTAACGAGTGGCGCACACTTAGAAGGTCGGGGTTTCGATCCCTGTGGCTGACCTTTCTGCCCCAGGGGTTTTTCTGAGATTTCCTCAGGCCGCCAGGCGAATGCTGGGATTTTCGTTACATTAATCATTTCATTTCACTCTTCATCGCGTTAGGTTTCTTTCAGCGTCGTGGCAGCAGCACGGCAGAGGAAACAAATGCGCTCTGGAAATCTCGTCCAACGGATTTGAAGGCGAGCCACTAGTTTCGTATGGTACAAGCCGAGGGAGGAAGGGGTAAGCTGGTAATGCCGACACATTCAAGGGAGTGCACGGTGCGGCGGAGCAACAACCGCTTCATATTCCAGGCCAAATCGGCCGAAGATTACCACTCCATCCTACGCCATCTAAAGGAGAAAGGTATCCCCCATTTCACCTTCGGGCTGGATAGAACACGTGGCCTTCGTAGGGACTTCCTGTGGACACACCCACTAGGGCATCATCCCCAGACTAGTCAAGCAGCTGACCAAGGCTCCTTCAGATGGGCAAGGCCCTAGTAGTGGTGGAGCGAGCCAACGACCCGGAGGCAAAGATAGACGGCGTGACAACCCTCTGTTACCTCTGGGTACACGTCGACCCTCCAAAGGTTCTGGCGCTCCCCCTCAGTGCCATCGTTGTCTGGGGTTTAACCACTCCAGCCACTTCTCTCACCGCAAACTGCGCTGCCTTAGGTGCGGTGACAAACACCCTAAAGAGGTCTGCCCGAAATCAAGGGAGGATGAGCCTAGGTACGCAAACTGTGACGGCGACAAGTAGTGTGCTGCGGTGGCTTTCCAAACAGAAAGGCCACCATAGCCTCCAGGAAACCACCGTAGGTGGTCCCTCCTACCGTGTCTGACAGCCATTCCTAGGAAGGTCCTGCTCCGGCAGGTCCAGCACCGGGTTAAGCGTACGCCATAGTATCTAGCAGAGCTGCGTGTAAAACTGCAGGGTCGTGTGCGAATACACAACACACACTCCCCAGTGCATAAACACAAGCCCCAGAACCCCCCAAGGTCCCCCTACCACCTAGATCGGGTAGACGTCACCATTCTCGGTGGCCTGTCACCGTCTCCAAAGCTCAAAGCGAGCGTGGGGCTCCCGTGGCCGAAAAGAGACCGACACCTCCCAACCCTTATGTACGCCTGCGAAATCTGAGACATGACCGCAGATCTCCTGCGTCTGCAGCATATACAGAATATAGGACTTCGGATAATATATTCTGTATACCGCAGATCCCCCTCGAGACTACTGTACGAGGCCTCGTCTCTACCGTATGTGGAGGACGAAATTATGCGACAGGATACAAAATTCTACGACGTTTTAGCACAACATCGGAGCACCCTGTTAGGTTTCTTGGGGGCTATAATCCCAGAAAACGCACGCTCGTGCAACACCGGGTTCCCCGCATGGCTTGCGGGCACCCCCGGTAACACAGGAGCCACCCCATCAACAACGAAAGCTGAGCTTCCATACACTCCTTCCAAGAGAGGCTTGGATTCAAAATTCAAAATTTTAAACCTCCATATTTGGATACATATACCAGCAGTGCCCAACGAAAGTTGCAGCCTTTGAGGAGCATAAACTTGCTACCTCGCTTCTAGCCACAACCCTATCATCGCCGGTCACCCTGCAAAACCCCACATTCCGTCATAAAGTGGTTAAGCCCTAAAAAGGGCAGGTACACGAGAGACACACCTCTCAGCCTGCCAAAAGAAGTCGAAATTGGAGGAAGGGGAGCTAATCGATCAGTTTGCAGTCCCATCAACATAGTACGCTTTGTCGGAGTTTTTGGGACATCCTGTATGTGTGTATGTGTATATATATATATATATATATATATATATATATATATATATATATATATATAGTGTATATAGGTATGTATATTTATATAAGATGAAAGTTAGTAAAAATAACGAGAGACAAAATTCTGGAAAGAAGAGTCCCGGACGATCAAAAAACAGATGGAAAGATGAATTGATCACGTATAAAACATAAACAGAAGAAGAAAAATCCTTTCTCAGGATTCAGAGGGTCCATTACGTGTATTTCGGGTGAAATTTCAATATCGAATTTTGAGTGGAATACAACACTTTTTTTACCCACTCTAGATAGATGGCAGAGAAAATACCAATGTATTTGACCTTGGCAATGACCCCAGCGCATCGCTGTAGTTTCCTCTATCGATAGTGAAATTGGCAAGTACACAAGGAGCCATTAACTCGGTTTAAACTTCGTTCAAAGTAGTTTTATTGCTGCTTCATGGGGTAACATCCACAGTTTACTTTTAAAAGCTCCACTGCTGTAATTCCCACCACTGACAGTAGTATATTTCATGTAAATGAGTACCATTCGACTTCAGGAAGAACACTACAAATTTGAAACGAACTTTTTGTTGCTGTAAAGGAGAAAAACGCATGTTTTTAGGGCTAGATCGCGTGTACGCCTTAGATACTTGGGCTTGCAGTGTAGTTTACGAGACTTCAACCTGTAATTCGAAGCAGTTTTATTATACACACAGCGGATCGATTGTGGGAATGGCAGATACAAGATATCCTAAGAAAGGTGTGCCGGTATCTCCATAAGACACTCCTCACCATTGCAGCGAAGAATTACAGCAACTATACTTAGAATAACATATATCATACCTGCGTGTAAATGTGCTCAAAATATACATCGCTGGTCGGAGAGGAGAAATGAAATAACGTGGGCTTTGGAAGAGAGTTTCACCGTATGGAGGAGAAGTGTATATACTGACAAAATGACAATTCGACGGATCCCACTTTTGACACCAGTTGACAATTTGAAAAAACACCATCCAATTACTTTTTCCTATAAAACCTTTAGACAAATACACAGTTCTCTTATACTGGCGTTAACACAGTCTTTAGTCTTTTGTGATATTACGACTCACAACTGTTTTCTTCATGTAACCTTGACTCACTCTTGTCACTATCTTTATTCAGTTTGCCAAACACTGACCCTGACGTTACAATCACTGAATTCGGACGATATAATCACTTAACACTCATAACTACTTCGCTATCTTCAAGTCGTGGCCACATACACTCAGAGAGAGCGAGGGGGGAGGGGAAGGAGACAAACTAAGAACTGAGTCAACTCACTTCCGCCGCCTCCGTCCTTAACTAGCAGGGATGACGTAACACGGTCCTTTAAAGAACTTCTACAAATACGCCGGTTGCACAGCACTTCTCGAATGATCTAGAAAACCCCTTTTTGGTTCTGCCGCTCTTATTGTCACGTATTCACAAAAGTCGCGCGAGGCAGACTAGCCTTGAGCACCCTAGATATACGCACCCGACACCCGAGCCCTGACCGTCCTTTGTTGCACGGCGCGGCCGGCCTCACACTACAATATACAGATGCCTCAAACCAGGACGTTGCCGTGAGAGGGTGGTAGTGTATCCTTGAAGGGGCCCACCTGCTACGTTTCACTATGGATATAGTCACATCAACTTAAACTTGACTTCCAAACATTGTGTTCAACTACAATATCCTATGATACAAGTAAGGATAATTTAAATAGGACACACTAGCGGAATAAAGACTTAATAGTTATTTTTAATAAATTACACATGTACTAATATATATATGTGAGTATAATAAACTTTCCTAATGTTTTACAGGACAAAGAAAACAAAAATCCTCCTTCTCCTCCCACCCCTCCCCCCCCCCCCTTTCTTCTTTATCACGACTCTGTGCGTAATCGACAGCTTCCTCTACTTGATGTATTTCCGTAAAGTATTGTTTCCTAGAATAGGACTTTTTCACACTTTTTATTCCAAGATTTCTTGTTATTAAATTTTTCTCTGTTTTGAACATGGTGTTATTTGCCACCACCCAGCTTTTAACTTCGGCCCAAGTGAGTTCTGTAGGAATGAATTCTGGATATGGTGACAGCCGTAGAACTATCAACCATGTTGTTGAAGCAAAGAGTCAATCGCATATTGTTGGGTGTTGGTCTTCATAGCTCATGGAGTTTAAGTTTAAGCAAACGGAACACTGAGTCTTCTTAGCTATTCCTGTATGACGGATTTTCTGGAGCTAGAGGCAGCACATTTATTTACTTGCACGCTATGATAGAGAGTATTATCTATAGACGACATAGCTTATTGGGATATCCCCAAAAACAACTGTGACCTTTTCCCCCATTATGGCGCAGTCTGGTTATATTTGGGAACAGTTCCATCTGTTAGATTGCAGTAGAACCGTCAACTGTTTCTCGTATAACTATGGTAAAACTACAGCCATAGTTGGCGTTTTGCATCCGTTATGTTGCCGTTATGTTTTTGACCCGTGGCAGAGAGGCCAACTGATAGGTTTTAAAACAAGACTCTGTTTAGGGTCAGCGCCATGCCTGAGTGGTTAAACCGCTCACCCACCCCCTAGGTGGCCCGGGTTCGATCCCTGGGCGGGTTTTCTCCGGGTTCTCGGTTTCCTCCGCCATTTATTCCACCAATTTCTCCATGATCACCTTTCCAATCATCCGTTTTGCCTGCATTTCATATCATCCTCTTCCTCACTATCATACCTGGTGCTTGACTGATTACCTGCTTCCAGGTCTTCACTCTGTCTGGTCCAGAGGTCCCTCTGCTCCCCGATAGGCGTCTGACCCTAGACACAGGCTTGTAAGTCCTAGGGATGTAAGTCCTACATATGGGGAGGATAATCAGGAAAAGAAGAAAAATCTGTTTAGAACGCCAAATAAATAAATTAATTAATTAGACTTTGGATGCCATTGTATTGCTCGGTTTGCGTGATTTTGCCTTGAATTATTTTAGAGCAGTATATGCAGTTATAGTTACAGCTGTTATTTTCTGTTCGCAACACAGTGGTGCGTTAAGTGTATATAACGATATTTAGCGTTCGGAAATGATTATATCCATTTTATCCAAAAAAGTTATTGCAGAACAAGATTTGCCGAAGATGAGTACGTTCATGTGTTGTGTGGCAACGATGTTCAAGCATAACATCGTTTGAAAGTATGTTACTTTAACCCTCTGACATTTGAGGTTACAAATAATGATTTTACTATGTACGTTGGCAGTACTGGTTTTTGTGTGCAGTTTAGTTTAAGTCGGCCATATTGAATTCTTAGGAACTGCCAATAAGCTGTTTCTCCTATGTCACAAGCACGGTTTTTAAGGGAGGTTGGGGATTAACCTTTCCTGTAGCCACTTCATATAAATGTTTGAATTAATTTCATTGTGATAATCTCCTGGCGATTAAGCGGATTTTCATATTGTCAGCAGTTATTAATAAACCCCATGTCCCCTACTACATGCATGATAATGAACCTCCCTCCTTTAGAAATAAGCGTGAACATACCTTCATTTGATCCATCTGACCAAGGTTTGGAAGTGACGTGGGAAGAATGGAAGTTTCATCCAAGTAAGCCACGGGCCGTCCTTTCAGACTATCCCACTCATACGTGAGTTGGTTGAAATCAACAATTTCAAATTTCAACCAATGGTGGCCTTCCTTTGCGAAAAAAGTTATCACATTTTCATTATCACCTCCTCTGCTTATCTTATGATCAGGTTAGAGAATCTAGCTGAACTGTGATAACAGATGCGTAACAGCTGACGTAATTTGACGCAACAGTGCCGCTATTCAAATCTCAAATATGGCTGACTTTTGCTTCGGTGCTGAAGTAGATCAAATAATTCCAAGAGGGACACCTCAGCACACTGAATACAACAGGAAATATGTTTGGAATCAGTTTGACAAATTTTGTACTCAGCGAACTTATAAATTAACAGCAGATACTCAACTTCTGATATTACCAACATGTTAAAAAATTGGAGCATCAATTAGATGATCTGGTAGGCCGTGCCAATGTGTCTATGTATGTATTCATGCTAGATATTCCTTTTAAGGGGTTAGTAATTACAATAAAACATTTAAAAACGTTTCATTTGCTATATTACTTTTAATTCGTGAAATAGTCTTATTAAATGCAACTCGTAATAGTTAAATTCTCTAGATATATTGACAACTCGTGACATTAGTAATTTTAATTATATTATTTCCCAGTTTTCTTCCAGGTGTAGCCCAGTTCTTTGACAATTGCTCTGACTTGTTTACTGCCCTAGAACACAGAATTCTTCAACAGTTTGCCATGCAGTTTTGGCTTAGTTGGAAGACATTTTCCGTTGGGCAGAAATTATCACCCACCTTATTACCCCTTTATCAAAATTATCTAGCCTCGTTTTTGGTTTGTTCCTTTTTTTATTTTATTGGAAGTTTCAAACAATGGTTCATCAATACCTTTTTCTCTCTTCGCCTCACGACGTATCCGCAGGAAGATGAAGTATAAATTACTGCTAGCAGAGGCAGCTAAAGAGGGAAATATTTCTGTAATGCAATATGACTGCTTAATACACCAAGAAAATCTTTGTAGTAAGCCCCTAAATTTAAATAGGATAGTATTTTGAAAGTCGTAAAAGTAGTGAATTTTGTTTACGACATAGAGAGTTAAATTTTCTTACAAAACCTCGATTCAGAATTAGATGTTTATTATACTGAAATAAGTCGACTGAGCCGTGGCAAAATTTTGAAGTAATTGTTAGATCTCAAAAACGAAATAAATTTAGGGAGAAGGGCAAACCTATTGTTGAATTTAATGGCGCAGGAAGGATGTATTTTGCTTTTCAACAATATCTCCAGGTAAAAATAAATTGATCACTACTATGTTTGATCGCGTGAAGGCCTTTGAAATAAAATTGCGACTTTGGGAATCATAAATGGAAGAAAGGCAACTTTGTTCATTTCTCAACCCTGCAAAAGTGTAATAATTAAAATTCTCAAAATACCTACAAATTATGTTAGAATTAAGAAACGAATTCTGCGTTAGATTTTAACACTTCCAGGAGAATATCATTCATAAATTTATGTTTTCTTCCTCTTTCTCCATTAACATAGACGAGGTCCCAGAAGATCTGCAAATGGAGTGCGTTTATGTTCAATGGGCGTAAAACCTGAAGTATAATTTATATTAATCGTGCAAGGGTTAGTAATATCTCCTTTATTTATAATTTATATTGTACAATTTAGATTTAAGAATTAGATTATACATGAAATAATATATATTTCACTTTAAGAATAACTTAAGTAATATATGATTAATAGTTTAATAAAAATAACATCACTATGTCAGCTATTTTTAAATTAATTTGCTTATCTTAGATTTTAGATCCTATTTAATATGGTAAAAAATCGAATCATGTGGCCCGCAAACCAATTTACTTTATTGGCAGTGGGCCTTTTCCAAAAAAGGGTTGGACACGCCTGTTCTAAACACTTCTTACCGCGTGCAAAAACGACACTGAAATTTTATAATGTCCGTCAAAACAATTTAAACATCAATTTAGTATTTAACATTTTTATTTTCTGTACTATTGATAGGAGGCCCCTGAATAAAAAAAAATTAGAAAAAGGGTTTTGTGTTTGTCTGTCTGCCTATCTGTCTGTCTGCCTATCTGTCTGTCTGTCTGTCTCTGTCTGACTGTCTGTCTCTGTCTGACTGTCTGTCTCTGTCTGACAGTCTGTCTCTGTCTGTTTCTGACTGTCTCTGTGTGTCTGTCTTTGGCAGCATAACTCAAAAACGAAGCGTCGTTTAAAAACCTAAGTTGGTATTTAAATTAGTATCTTTGAAGCATGCGACACGAAGACTTTGAAGAACATTCCTTCACCCTAAACTGCCCTTCAAAGGGTAAATTCTACAAAACATGTTATACTCTCAAAAATGGCTCTAATATCTTCATTAAACTTTTATTACTTTATGGCAAATTAACATGATTTTGAATTTTCTGGCTGTAGCCCATGTTGTTTTGTTTACTCTTGCTTGATTTTGTATATCTGGTAAACCGTAAGAGATAGACCAAATCTTACTGTACAAAAAGTGCAGATCTCGTTAAAGCACATATTTTATTTCATATTCGTTTTCTTTGTAGAGTTCACCATTTCTGACGTGTTACTTGTTATTACTTTCAAGCTGTTAAACTTTTCTTTGATCGGAATCGTTATCCATTTTTTTCCGTTTCTCCTTTCCTTCCTTTCATCGCAAGGGTTTGTTACCAAGATGGAAACACTTGAGTGTGGTTTCGCAAGATTGTACAGTGAAACTTTTGGTTAATTCAATTATAAATGTAAAAATATCTAACAAGGGAATCAAATATATATTTTAGGAAGTGTCCATCAGCGCATTGAACTTCGAGGGATTGCCATTCAGCCAAATACATAAAACAGTTTCATTAGTTTACTCTGTGTTTATTATTTGTTATAATACTATTTTCAGCTGTTTTTACAATTAGTTTACTTTTATATTCCAAGACTATTCATAATGTCCATGCAAGGAGTACGGAATTTCAAAGCAATCACATAGTGATAATCTTTAAAACATTTTCCTATCACTTAAAGCCTTAAAACCTACTATATTCTCAAATTCCCTTTGCACCTACAAGAAAATTAGCAAAAAGATAATCTAGGCTAATGTTTACCTCGATTAACATAGAGTAGATATAGAAATAAGCATTTGTAAGAATGGATTGTATGGAAGTAGAGAAAATCATGTGAGTGCAACACATCACATTTTTCATATCTGCAGCACTTAAAACCAAATACATTTCATCACTAACTTGATTATCACCCATGTAGCAATAATATTCAGCTGATAAAATTATCATATTGCTTAATGATTAGGAATATAAATTTACAAACTAAAACTTAAAACGTTAAAGAATGATTTAAGGCACATAATATGTACAAGTAATACAATCTGAATAACTTACCAGCAGAGGATGATGATGCAACATTACAAACCGGAAGCAGTGTACTTCATTTTGGAAATACAGGACGGAGCAAAATACATAGTAAAGCAAACTCTGAATGATTAATGCAGGAAGTGCAACAGTGCATGGGAGAATACAGAAATAATTGGATGGCAACATACCGTTCGTCAATAGAGACTGTGTTATCAGATAAACAATATGGCCAAAATTATCATTAAATATGGCCCACAAATTAAACTCGATCCATACGACAAATATGGCCATGTTCCGTTCCAAAGCATTGCATATGCAAATTATTCTGTTGGAACCATAAAATCTGCCAGGTCAGACATCGGTGCATAACAGGGGAAGCACTGAGGGCAACCTACGTAACTACGTCACCGACTTCGATAGTAGTATTAATAATAATAATAATAATAATAATAATAATAATAATAATAATAATAATAATAATAATAATAATAATAATAATAATAATAATAATAATAATAATAATAATAATAATAATAATAATAATAATAATAATAATAATAATAATAATGCAGTAGTAATAAAAATAGTAGTAATAATAATATAGTAGTAATAATAATATAGTAGTAATAGTAATAAATGTTATTCATGGCTAACTACATTTCATAGTGACAAGAATTATTGTGCTTACAACAAATACAAATTTCACTGGCTAACAATGAAAATGTTCCCGGCTCAAAAATAGCTGATTCTCATGAATTTTCACATGTAAATTCCAAAAAGCTTAAAAATGGCCGATTAGCTTTTGTTCTGGCTTTGAAGTAATGTCACTTTTTAAATTCTGCATTTTCTGTTTGGCAAAATTTTGTTTTCCAAATGGGTACGCCTATCAGCTGACAAAACAGTTATTCTCTTGTTTGTAGGTTATAAACGTTGATATTATTGCTGTGAGTGAAAGATTAATATTGTTTCTGTCTTAATTCCTGCTGAATTTCTGTTTTTTTTTTGTTTTTTTTTTTTTTTTTTGTTTTTTTGTTTGTTTTTTTCAGTCTTTTAAGGTGTAAACTTCATTACAATACTACGAAAATGTGTGAATTCATGAATAGCTTCTGTTAAATTTGTGGTGGGTAACATTTTCATCAGATAAAATGTAACCTGACGTATCTTGTGAAGATTGCCTAACTGCATTATTTTGGTAAGAAGGTAGAGGGCTCGACATACAATATGTAATTCTTGTTCCGTTGACTACGAGAATGACTGAAAAATAAAAAGCAATCTGTGGCTTTTGGTGTACCTGTGGTTTGGCAAGAGCCATGACTGCTATTTCTGCTTGACTCCAGCTTTATAAAAATAGTATCGCCTATGAAAAAAATAAGTACCATTCAATACTCGAATTTTTCAACTGCTATTTGACCTATTCCACATTCAGATATTTCACCACTTTCTTTGGAATGGAGGCTATTCATAGCTTCGTTCAGGTTAAGTTTAAAAGCTGTATTACTTCACAAAAGCAACCATCCTCCTTCTACCCTGTTGGTCATGCAATTTACATGAAGTAGATATGTCTACATGAAAGTCCTCCTCAAACCAATCAAATATGCTGAACAACAAACGAAAAATGGACATCAGGCCACTGGAATAAAGCAATGCTTGCAGAAATTATTGATGGTCTCTGCATAGGGATGCTCCGAAACTCACTCACAAGAGGAAACCCATGCTTGTGAAGCCATCACGTGATTCTCTTCAGGCCTGTCAAGGGCTTGTCCATTAATTTAGAACTCTTGGAATGTAACGCTCATTTTAAAAAATTCAACTGTACTTTCAATGTTGTTGACATATTTAATTCAAATATATCGTTTTCTTTTAATGTACTAAAATAAAATATTTTCACCTATTTTGAAACACGAATTTAGAGCTAATAAAATATTTTCTTTGTCATATATATATATATATATATATATATATATATATATATATATATATATATATATATATATATATATTTTTTTTTTTTTTTTTTTTTCCTTCAATATATAACGTGCAAACCAGCCCGTCAACTGTAAAGGGTGCGTTTGCCATTCTGCGATACCATTTATATGAAAAAGTCACTTTTTTTTCTTTTTCTTTTCGTTTATAGCATACATATTACATGAATCTTGTGTTACGTTCCTTTCTTTTAGAGTGTGTATGTGTAACCAAACTGTTGCTAATAATAATTAAGCTTTGTCGCAATGGCAGCCTTGTATTCAAGGAAGCATAAAATAAAACATAAGTTTACCATCCATTTTACTCAAGCCTCTGGTTATTTGTATAATGAATCTTTACATTCCCTTATTTACACACACATACACACACGCACACGCGCGCGCACACACACACACACAAACATACACACACACGCGCGCGCGCGCGCGCGCAAATGCTTTTCTTTAATATTCTAATACATTTCTCTCTTACTTTCCTAAATATTCCCCATTCATTTTAATCCTTTATATCCCTCTATCGCTTAACATTTTGAATCAATAATTCCTCTATAATATTTCTCATTTTTCTTCTTGTATAACCCCCCCCTCTAATTCTTTGCCCCTTTCCATTCCAATAGACAACATAATATTCCCTCCAACTCATCACATAACCTTTTTCCATTGTCTTCTCTGAAACCTTTTGAGAATACATTCAAGCCAGACTTTCTGCCTCAAATGTACCACAGCACTCCACATATTTCCCCCAATCGTTCCGATTACGCTAGGTATACAATTTTAGAGAACCCTTATCCTAAAAGCTAGCTCAAATCTTTCGTACCTTTATATGCTCAACCCTTTCTCTAAATTCTTTCCAGAATCCTACTCTATTTTGAACATCAGTTTTCTAGAATTACCCCATAGCATACCTTCCACTTCCTATCCGTCTGATTTCACTACTTCCATTTGATATACCATGTGCTCTTTCAGAACAATTCATAATTAAATTCGAATCTACCTACGAATATTCGAATTTTAGAATTCTCTCAATCACCAAACCTTTCCACCAGCTCTAATCCCACCAGTACTATTTCGTTTGGTCAGATTTGTATTATTATTAAAGTATATTTGAAATGTTCTAATGTTGGCAAAGAATTGACATTAGTTTCCTACATTGAAACATGCATGGAAAAGTACAATGGAATCGAGATTGCCAGACTGCAATTTTTAAAGGTCAGCTTACTTAAGTTACTAAAATGTTTTTAGTGCATTAACGCTTTTAGGAACATTCGAGAGCGCTTTTATACCATGACTTGAGGTTTTGTGCGCTTTTAATTGGTAAACTGGGATCATTATGCGCTTTTAATGATCCCTGGCGGCGCCGTGGTCCAGTGGCTAGACCGCTCCCTTTTTTCAAAACAGCCCGGGTTCGATCCCAAGGAACGGTATGTGGCAATTGCAGTGGGCAGAGGGGCATCTGTGTGACTTTTACGTTTTTTTAATTTCCCCCGCCGTTAATTTCATAACTACTCGCTCCTCACCTCGCCTTCCTAACTCCATACCAGGCTTCGAGCGCATCCCCTATCCGAGTTTGTCTTATCCTCAACAAGCCTCTGACCCGGGTCCTTGGAGTGTGAAGTCCTTCATATGAGGAAGCAAAGACCTGTTAGCAGCGCCAGATCATTAACAAATCAGAGATTCTAGTTTTCGTTTAATCTTGTACATAATCCATCATTTTCTTCTGCCTATTCTTGCACCACTGATTGTTTGGTTAAACTATATCAGGGTAAGTGAGTAGTTTAGGTATAAGTTGTATAGAAACGTATTGTATTGTGATATTGCTTCAAGCTTCGTCTGGGAAGCATCCAAAATTAAGTGCTCCTTGGCACGATGTCACGTTGCCAAGGAGGCGGAGAGTAACTTTTCCGAGCTTAGAAGGCTAGTTCGTGAACGTTGGTGTACAAAAAGAGCTTTAGTGTTAATTTTGCTCTAATTTGTTTTAAGTGTGGCCATATTCGGTTGTAAATTAAAAGAAACAAATAATAGAAAAGTGAATATAGTATAATATAAATACAGAAAATATTCTGAATTTGGATTTAAAAATGCTTATAAAGGCACTGTAATTAAAACCTATTACAAAGGTATTATATATAAATAAATAGGTGGTAAGACCAAAGCAAACTGAGAATAAGTAATCTATTATAAGATGAAAGTTTATCTGGGTACTGGATAACAGCGCCTTTACCGCAGGAAATCAGTGATTAAAAATGGGTTTAGATTACTATGTTACACTTTATTAAATCTTATCTTGTTTAATGTACTAATTATTAATTAAAATATAAAAGTAGTGGATATTATTTATCTTATGTTGCTAAACCCAAAAACAATGGTTCAACATGTTTTTAAATTTCAGTTATAACAGAAACTGTTGTACTTGTACTTTTAATTTACTTTATTCATCTTGTTAAACGTTTTTCTTTACTGGAACTGTTAAACAGGTTAAAATTTTTGGAATGTCCTTCTGGTCTTTAAGCATTAGGATGGCGTATTAAGCGATATTCAAACTGGAATACTTCTAGGAAGTACGTGAAGTTTAGTTTAGTTTAATCCTTATTTGAGTAGTATTAAATAGCTTATAAATATTATCTATTTTAGATATGGTTATGTATAATTTGAATTAAGGATAACTCCAGGACTAGGCATAGTCTCAGAATAGACAGTATACAGAAAGGAAAGCTTGAGTCAGCTCCTTTGATCTGCATGTACCCGTTTCGTTGCGCGCTTCGCCATATTGAAACCATGTAAACGAAGCGATTGCTGCTTCCTACCAGGGCTCGAAACAAGCAGTTTTACGAAAGCGAACTCTTAATCTAGCCGGCTAAATGAAAACTTTTACGAAAAGAAACACTAATGAAACAGAATACATGATTAACTCAGACGAATACAATTTATTTACCCTCCAATGAAGAAGCTTACTCACTAAAATGAGCCGGAATGATACATAATAATTCATATTGGGAACTGAAGACATTCATACGTTTACAAAAGGCGCTCTGTTCTGCTGCACTTCTTTACGCGCCCTGTTACAAAATTTCAGGGCAATTAAAATTTTTAAAAAAGAATAACGCACGAAAGCAGAATGAAACCAACAAAATTTTGTTTTCTACTTGTATGAACAAAGGAAGTCCTAGTAATATGAAATAAGTGGAAAATAGATAGCAGTAATTAATAAGCAAGTGGCTCATTAGTTGCTTTTATTTACCACAAGAATAAAAATGCACAAAATCTTGAATGAGATTCTGCATACAATGAATCATAAAGTCTTGTCATACATAGCAAAAGAAGTAAATAAAACACAAATGTAGAGCATGGTGCAATAACATAAATCACAGCAGTAACTTTACAGTATGCCAAAAGTTAGGATTATTTTATATTAAGGGCTAAGGAGATCTAGGAATGGTCTTTTCATATCACGTCTATTTGCACAACATAAAATAGTTACAATAAAATATAGAATTGCACTTATTTTATTTCACCTTTTCACAATAAAACAACAAAGAGTGTGTACATTCACATGACTTACTCTGCCAACATCACACTCTATTGCAGCATTAAAGAAAAACAAGTGTTCAGGTGTGTCATTGTAATTTTGTCTTGCATATTTAATCTGCATTTATGAAGCAACTGCAGCAGCAAATCATATTACTCATAGATGTGTCACTTTTATTAATTTGTAATTTTTTTCAGTTTTATTTTACTTTTTTAAATCTCTATTCACAAACTTTAAGTGTAGGGGTTTCCTCCCTGTTTACCTTGTATTCCTGGGCAAAATACATTAACCATTATGCACACATTGCTGTGATTCTGACATAACACTTAACTAATAGCAAGTTATAAATATATAAGCCTGTTCACTTACCGTTGTTCATCTTTTGGAAAGCTGAAAAAGCTTATTTCTCTGTTTGCATGTAAATTATTTTTGCAGTTTGGTGCAGAACACCATCGGCTGCCTTTTCTCTTACTGCTGTTCATTATAACCACGTGGAAACTTAAAATACATTAACATATATTTATACCTTTTACAGTAGGCATATAAAACAATTTTTCAGTTGTAGATGTGCCCAGCAGCTAATATGTTCAAGGTAAAAGAAACGCAACGTATCCATTCGCATTGGCTCCAACAACACAGCTGTTTACCCAGTTTATTCGGTTTGCTTCGCGCATGCGCACTAAATTTTGGCGCATGGATTTCAGCTGAGTTTCCTTTCTGCATAGCGGATAGAAGAGATAGTGTGAGCTCTTCGGGAGTTACTATGGTTCGCTCGCAAGATGGCAGTGGTGTCGCGGTCGCTTGACTTTAGTTCACGAATGCATGGTGAAAATGGGTTTCATATTATCAGTTAGCATTTTAAATACCTAAAATCGTAAGCAGGAATATTGGAAATACTGTTTTGAAACATCGTCTTTCCTTGACACATAATATAGGATGGTATTTTACAATAATGGGTATTATAATTAACGAAGAACAGTGGGAAATATCTGCTTACATGATTTTACGCTGAAAAATTAAACCATAATGCAAATTATGTATTTTTTAAGCATTGTATCTAGAACCAGCTTTTGTTTTTTACTTAAATAATTTAAATTGCGTTTATGTTTGCAACAATTAGTAGCGAATTTCTTTCCTACTATTTTTAATTTAGCCCTCTCTTTAGATAGCAGGATTTTAGTTCTAACTAAATTTCTATTGAGGTTTCTAATTCTTTTCTTCAGTGTAGCAATTTCATTATTGACACTTGTGTTTGTGACCTTGGAGGAATTAGAACTGTTTTCTGTGAATTCCTCATTGTTGAAGGACGGCGCGTTTGAAATAAGAACTGGTTGACTGGATCCTGCATCTGGTAATTTACTGATTGTTGAATATTGCTTTTTCAGTAATTTGTTGTCTCTGTTTTGTGGATATTTTCGGGAATTATGCACTGTAGTTAAGTACCTGGGTAAATTAGGAAATATACAGGGAATTGCCCCTGGCTTTAACCGCCATTTAATTCTAGGGATTTCAACTAGTTTTCCATGCACAACGAATGAATCAACTTTCACTAAAAAGTCCTCTGGAAAATGTTTGTCACAAATACTAGATTTGACAGATAATTTAGTGTCTTTCCTAGGAATAGACTTTTCCCATTTGTAAAACAGATTTTTATCTTTAGGAGGAGTAAAAAAAATGTCTAGCTTCTGAGCAGTTTGTGTATCCTGAACGACACCCGGGTACAAAACAAGTTGGCATTTTTAATCAATTATTGATGTTGCTTGAAACTTACGTTTTGAAGAACACACACATTTATGCACAAAATTAGAAGCAATTTCACAAGTTATGTACCTAATTACTCACAACACACAACGCATACGTATAAAATTGTCTGTACTTCCGAATCACATACTAGGCAGTTCGGCCGCATTTTAAGACGACTGCGATCGCCACGCCGCAGTTTCGGTCAGTTGCCACGGGACCACGGATCATGCACTGAACTAGCGGGAGAGCTGACACTTTCTCTTCTATCCACTATGCTTTCTGTATACTCTCTATTCTGTGGCATAATGGTGCATGCTGAAATGAAAATTGTCTTGAAAGGTTGAATGCCACTGATCTATCCGATACTGTTGTGAGCTCGTGTTGCAACTTTGAAAAAAGTATGGCTGCAATAGAAGAAGACGAAGTTACAAACTGTAGATCTAAGAATGTCAACCTTAGCTAGGTGACCAAGGCACGATGGTTCTCCTCGACAAATTGCTAAATCTGTTTCCTTCCCTTTAGCGCCAGTATCACATCAACACTCTCCTCGCCTTTGGCTGATCGAAGCCCTTCGAACGGATATTAGGGCTCGAGTTTACGCCCACTTCAGCGATGACACACTATACACGCTTCCTGCGATGTATATACCGAGAAGGGAGAATAAATCCCTTAAGGATGACGGGATGTATACGTGGTGGCTTCTCCCCACTAAAGCCACTGAATTATACCGGGATTACTTGGCATATCCTTCCTTAGTCCCTCCAAGATTAATGGCGTGGTCGAAAAAAAGAATGGAAAAGATGTTGAGGAGAGGTTTTCCGCTCCAAACATGCCTTGTTCTCCTAGATAAAATGGGTTCGAATGGGGACAGTCACATATGTCAAGTTGAAGTGTCCCACAACTTCTACAAGGACCATTTCATATGTGGAGACGAGAAACGCATTTTTATTCTAAGCGCGAACTCTTCCCCACACTAAGAGAGTGTAATAGAAACTCGGCAATAAAGCGGCCCTTTTTAACATTGCACTTTTATAGCCTACCTCTACTACTAACGGACTCACAAGTGCACTTACTGCTCTTTACTCTAATGCGCAATATGTATGCGAGATCCAACAGTTAATAGTTTATTTATGAGTGTGTCGGGAGAAACACTTATGCTGGCTGGGCTGCAAGAAAATGATTAACTTGTTAACTATTCCCGTCTTGAAAGAGAGAAGCACCAAAACGACAGAGCGCATGTAGTCGGCATTTGTCAGAGATATGATGTCACTGCAAGAAACAACTGACGCCACACGTTCAGGATTGTACTTTGATTTGTACTTATAATTTTAACATGAAAATATCAACAGAGAAGAAAAACAGTGGCCTCAGAGGTGTATACCCAGTGCGCTCCAAATGGTATTGGAAAATAGAATTCTGCAACAAGTTTGATTTCCTCGTGGATTGTAGAGCATTGCTGAAATAATGAACTCTGAACTAATTTCTCCTGCGAAATATTATTTGCCACATATATTGTTGTTACGTACAATTTGCAACCATGTACTCCTGCGAAGATTGCTCATCACGAAGCTGACGTTCCCGATTATTTTAGGAGTCGTGTTTCCTAAATGTGTTAATTTATGCGTCCTTGTGAGTTTCCGAGATTTTGTAATATTCTGTCGGAGAGAGACACGTGCAGTTTCTGTCAACGTGAGTCTTACAATGAAGTGGACCTTTAGTTTGCATTGTTTAACGACCGTATATTAATGGCAGTTTCGCTATTGTTTATATGCATGACATCTTAATATTATTGCTTTCACGTTTATTCACATTGCTATTCGTACTCTTTACCTTATAACTGTCCGTATTTTATTATTATTATTATTATTATTATTATTATTATTATTATTATTATTATTATTATTATTATTATTATTATTATTATTATTATTATTATTATTATTATTATTATTATTATTATTATTATTATTATTATTATTGTTGTTGTTGTTGTTACTGGGTCGATTTGTCCCGTCACAAACATTAAAACCTAAAGCAAGACAAGAATCGATAAATTGTATAAGTGCATGGCAATACCTAGTCACAAACAATACAGACGGCATAAATGAGATTCCTGACATTTTTCATATGACAAAATGACCTCTTAACATCGGCAGAGCTTATTGGAGCAAATTTAAAACATACCATCATTGTAGGATTCATTTCATCTGCAACAGAATTGTCACCTTGTAGAATTTTTGAAATGTTTCTAAGTTTATTCAGATAAATAATGAAATAAAGGCAACAAAAAGCATTTATTTCGTAAAATAGGCATTTATATTTAAAAAGGCAGAAAAAGGCAACATATAGTGATTCATGTCATGATAATAATAAAATAAATGTTTTAATTTGGAGAAATGTTTAACACAGTAACATTACTTATCTGTTAATTTTAATTTCAGTAAAGTCCATGTGTATTAATTTTACCCAAAAGTGTGTGCAAAATTAATGCGAATATTTAGTATAATATTCAACACAAAGCACCACTAACTTAAATTATTGATACGAATGTTTTAAATAATTATAACCATCGCCTTTGGTAACAACAAAGGGTATTCAACTGCTGATTTTGTGCCGACCTGGCCATAATTGAGTAGTCGGTTTCTCAATCTGCAAACCCGCCTCGTGCAAGGTTTCCATGACTATTTGTTTGGAGAACCTAAATCTAACACTGAATTCTATGTTATATTCAGGAAAAGGATTGGATCTCTATACAAAATCCTCTGTCTTGATAGAAATGTAACTTAACAGGAAACCATACGCTGTTTATAGGTTCAAGATAGTTTAAAGGGTCCGTTAATTGCAGGTCTAGCAACTCATTTGTGAACTGTTCCCCACACTAGTAAGAGAGTGTAATAGAAACTCAGCAATAAAGTGCCTCTTCTTATCATTGCACTTTTATAACCCACTCTCATCTCCTAAGGACCTCACAAGTGCAGTTACTGTAATGCGCAATACGTATGCGCAATGTAACCTTTAATATCTTATTTATGAGTGTGTCGGGAGAAACACTTAGTGGATTTCGTCTTTCCCATTACATCTAATTGAGGTTGATATCAGAACCGTTTATGTCTAGGTATATACGTATGTACCTCTAACAGCATAAACTTGCATCCCCTTCTCAGAGCAGCGTTAATTTTGCTTAATGGGTATTAACTAAAATTGCTGTTGAAATACGGCCAAAGCAGTATTAGATCATAAAGAATAAATATAGATATTAATAAATTTGTAAGTACACACAAATAACTAAGAAGGAATAATATACCTTACTCATTCTTCAGATGATCCACGCAAAGAACAAACCAACGGTGACTAGTGCACCGCCATGATGTATCCTTCCGCCATTTGCGCCAGAAACTCTGTCGCACTTTCACGACCATGTGACAAGTACACTTTTGCCGATTCTGTCTCTCAAACATTGCCCATACAATAGCTTGTATGTTTAAAAACGCCGTGTGTTTGTTTGGAATAAATAAATAATGGTTAACGTCTAAATGCTATTTAATCCCGGGATATAAAGTACTTGTAATAGTAAATCAGCGTTGGGGTAATTGTCTCTGTTGTGAGATTGCATTTGTTTTACCTTGAAGAAAAATACTAATCGGTTGGAGAATTCAGCGTCATCCTGTCAGGTTGTCACAGTAGCTTAATGGTTAGAGCACCCACCTGGTAATAATCGGAGGCTCTGTGTTTCAAATCCCAGCTGTGGCATTGAATTTTACAGTTCCGAATCTGATTGATTCAATAATGCTGCAATTACCCTCTGTCTGTGAAATGGGCGCAGATACGCGACCCAAGTAACAAAATGTTCTTTCTTATTTCATTTGTATTCCTAATGCAAGAACGTCCATTAAATATTTAGACTTTAAATGTTTCTTATTCCGGTACCTAGTTATTGCAATGTTCACCAAAAACAAAACTATACATTTTGAAGTAAATTTAATAAAATTCAGATGTCAATCCTTTCTTAATATGAATGTGTACTACTGATTTTTATCTGTGTCAATTTGCAAAATTAAAAAGCTTTAATTTAAACAATTGTGACGCCGGCCGACGGCAGCAGCAACACAGCAAAGGCTCGGAGTCGGGTTGTATCACACCACAGCGGTACGTGCATCAAAGACCTTAAGGCCAGGCTGCCTCACGCCATTATTGTGAACACGTGACAATCTAGTGCAGCACAAGATAAAAAGGGTTTTTCGAGATTATTCGCGAAGTCTACGGCGCTCGGTGTATTTGTAGGAGTTCGAGTAAGGTCCGGGGTACGTCATACTCGCAATATAAAGAGGCGAGGTGACGAGATTAGTAGCTTCAGAGAGCAAAGCGACTTGTGAGTGCTCAAGAGATAGCTGTGACACAGTTTAGAGAGTTAGGTTTCGAGAAGACAACACAGTTGTGAGTTATAATATCACGAAGCACAGTAGACTGTGTTACGATGAGAAGTGAGTTTTTGTGCATTCGGTTAGAAGAAAATAAAGTGATAGACAAGTGTCACAATACTTAGCAAGAACAAGCGTACTATAGCATGATAAAAAGTTAAATTTGTTTGTAAATGATATTCTTCTTCTTCCTTGGTTCCACAGCCCTCTTAGGCCCAATTATTTTTTTCCGTTTGATTCTACCCCGAACTTCACTTTACTCCAATTATCTTGAGATCCTTTTTCCACATCATCGAGCCATTTTTATTGGTCTTCCCACTTTCCTTATTGCACCAAGTGGATCGGTTAGAGGGGCTTATTTACTTGGGTTGTTATCCTACTACATATATGTCCTAGCCCCTTCAATTTGTTCGCTTTAATAACTTTAATGGCCTATTTATATTTGGATCCATATACAAATTGTACTGTTAAGTATTATCTGTCATATCCATATACATTGGAACTTGAATAATTAGAAGCTGAAAGCACAAGAAAAAAAATTCGAAATATCCAAAAATTCTAATTACAAAATTTAGGTCAAAATTAACATTTTAGCAATATAGCTACATATGTATATCCATTCCTAATTAAGCCTATAAAGTAGAGGAACTATATTTCAACGAAATACTAACTATTTTTACATTAAGGATAATGCAATTAAGTAGCAAAACTCGAACGGTGGGAAAGTTGACAAAGTGTACAGTGGTATCGCATATTCTTTCGCGATTTCAAATTTCTTCCTTCAAATCCTTATTCAATTTCTCGAATGATAGCGTCTTTTTCCGCAAAATTTAGTCGTGTATTAATTTGCAACGCAATAAAGGAAACTCGACTGACAACTAAAGGTGCACTGTTTTAAACAAGGGGATGCTAGCAGGTATAGAAGCTCAAGGCCGGCAGCTAGAAGTGCATTTCAGCCTATTCCGACAGAACAAACAACCTCGGGACGATTACCCCTTTTTTAGAAACACATGGACAAAATCGTGATATTAAATTTGACGGCTTGTGTTTACATCAGGGCGAGACCTAAGAATGAAGCGATTATTAACTTTTATTTTACTAAATAACTAAAGAACCAATCACTTTCTGTGATTAAGTAAGAAATAGTTCGATCTTTCCAAGATATGAATGTTTCACTACCAAAGGGTGCATAAATATGGGCTATTCAGTACTTCCCGAACTTGATAGGTTATAGGGGTGTGTTACGTAAGTCACGCTGGTACCATATCTTTTTGAACACATATCCAAAGATTTGTCATCGGTACACGAAATTCAAATTATAAGCCATAAAAGCCATACAATTATTGTTCAACAGTTTCATAAAGAAAAGGGTGAGGTCAATCCAATTCATTCATTCGTTATAGTTTAAAAACCTGTTCATTCAACGTCAGATAAGCCAGCTGATTGAATTTAGAAGAGCATCTCCTGTAACAACAATAATCAATATTAATTATTTAAAAAAAAATAAACCCAGCAGCCATTTCCTAGCAAGGGCACTGCATCCCCCACATCTGCCCGCCACAATAGTGCATTGTAGGCTTAAGTTATTGTCAAATCATTTAAGAGCTAGTCGCTATGTGATAAGTATTAGAAAATTCAAGCAAATAACGCGAATATTTCAAAATATAAAACGCCCAAAAAATATAGCTGAATAAGTTGTGTGCTTTAATGAGATCCACGTTTTTTGCGCATCAAGTTTTTGTCTATCTTTTACGATTTAGTAGTTATGCAAAAGTAATTCAGAATGATGAGGACTTCAGAGGCTATTTTCAGAAAATTCAAAATAAATATTTCGTTTATCATGGAACTATCTTAAACTTGTGATATTTTAATCAGAATCATTAGAGCCATTTTTCTTTGAGAAAATCACAATTTTCGGACCATTCTCCATCTAAATGCTAGTTTACGACAGGATATCGTTTTCTAACTTAAATCTTCGTGTCGCATCCTTGGAAGGTGTTGAACTTAAACAAGCCTACGTGACCTACACGCACACATATAAACACCTTCACCCACACTAAGACCCATCTCCCCCCCCCTCTCCCCCCCTCTCCCCCCCCCCACTCACACACACACACACACACACACACACACACTTCTGCTTCTAAAAGTACCTTTTTTGGCGAGGGTATTACGAAGTTTCAAAACTTGTATTTTCGATAAAATCTCGGTATCAATTTTTGTGTGGAATACGATACTTCCTCTGCTTATTCTAAGCACATATTAGGGAAAATAAAAATAAATGGCTTGTTAAAGACTACGATTGCTACTTGCATGTCTGATTAAAGTTCCGTGGAGAAATGGACAGATACCAGCGAGCGAATTTATCCTCGAATCGCGCACTACATTGCACTGGAATGATGATGGTAATGGGACATTTGTCGAAATGAGTAGCGGGGGAAACCTCATTACCCCGAGAAAACTGGCCCAGATGCCACTCGTCCGCCGCAAATTGCACTTTCCTTCTCGTCAATCGATTTGTCTTTACTCGAAAACTAACGGAAAAGTTAAGGCAACTTTATCAAAGCTTGGATTTAAGAGTGCATTTATATTATTTTGTGTATATAAATTGTGTTCATTTCACTTGATTGCTAAAATTAATAATTTTTACGTTATTATCTATTTATGCCAACAAAGTTACTGCTGGTGTTTTTAAACACACAAGCCGTGTGTGGGCAAAGTTTAAGAGGTGGAATTAGGACTCAAACATTCAATGCCATAGCCGGGGTTAGAACCACGCATCTTCCGCTTATCGAGTGGCTTCTTGAGGTTTTTATCTCTAAAGTGAGATTCCCTTGTGGTCTAACCGGGAAAAAACGAATCGGCTGGGGAATTTAATGTCGTACTAGCAAGTTGGCCATGGTAGCTTAGTGATCAAACATATATATTTTCTGTGAAATTTCGATATCGAATTTTTGGATGGAATGCATCCTGCTTACTATAGGTAGTAAAAATATAACTTAGCCTAACCTTTAAAAGAAACAGTTTAATCCTAATTAAATAATCATTAGCGATGTAAATTTTATCATAATTGATTTTTACTTATCATATTAATGTTCTTATTTATATTCTATTGCAGTTTTTTAGTTTAAGTTTATTTTTTGTATGTATACACACGAGTTTACTTTACAGGAGTTACCATTATCCAAATTTATACTTTCTCAGTTCTGAAAAATAAAACTATGGCAGAGACAAAGGTTGATGACATTTGATACTTTGTTTTCTGTTGTGCAAATAAATTTTGTGGGCGCAAATGGTACTTATATCACTGGCTTTACAGCGCGATCAACAAAACAGCTTAGCAAGGCTTGGCAAGCCTCTGATTTTGTGTTGACCAGCTCCTCCTGCCACCCTCCATTAAATTTTTTGTCAGCCATAATAATGCCAATACGCACAAATCATCCATAAATATATGGTTTTACTTCAAGCAAGGTTTTGTTTCGTAAAGAAATGTTCAATTCATTGGATTAAGTTGAATTAAATAAATAACTTAGTTTAAATTTGCCTAGATAAGTAGCACTATAGTTATGTTAACCAACTTACTTGCTGATGTGTTGCACTTTCAGCAAAATAAACCTTTATCTGATTACTCATATGGAAGACTTACATCCCCTAGGACTTACACGCCTGTGTCTAAGGTCAGACGCCTGTCGGGGAACAGACGAGCCTATGCACCAGACAGAGTGAAAACATGGAAGCGGGTGGTCAGCCCAGCATCAGGTATGAGTGAGGAAGGGGATGATATAAAATGCAGGTGAAGTGGATGATTGTAAAGGTGATGGAGCAGTTGGTGGAATGGGTGGTGGAAAACCTGAATACCCGGAGAAAATTCGTCCAGACGCCGCTTCGTCCATCATGAATCATGCGGTCCCTGGGATCGAACCCAGGTGATGGAGGCATGAACTAACCGCTCGCCGTTCAGAACAAACCTAAAGAATTAAAAATTCTTCGAGTTGCCACTTTTTCCTAGCTTCTTCGACGGTTCTTGAGCTTCTTGAGTCTGCTATCTCTATCACTGGCTATATCGCAGTTCTTCTATTTGCTGATATATCAGTTTAATTCAGGCTTCATTTCTTTCTGATAGCATCTTTTGTTCCAGCAATCGGATTAAGATGTTCGTGCAATGGAGTTAACAGTCCCTTTACAAGGGGAAGGTGAGACCTTGTGTGGGTTTTGACTTGAAAGCTTTAAAGCGCTAGGCCCCCTTCCCCCATTACAAATCTTCGAAAGCTTTCACTTAATTCAATACGGAGCATTAGAGGAGTTACTGGATCCCCCTCCCCTTGGCAGCCCATTTGCCACCATTCTCTCAGCAAGGCGACTTTCGCACTAACTTAATTCTTTTCAGCAGTCATGACCGAAATTTTAAGTGCACACAAATGGGTGACATTAACCTTGTTTCAAGCGGGAACGATCTCGTTATAAAACACGGAATTTCCCGAGAGACGCCGCCTCTGCTTGATGAACGAAATACAGCTGTGTTTCCATTCGTTACGGCAACACATTTACTGCACCAAAGGTAGTTCCTGATTTAGTTTCCTAAAAGGAATGGAAATTCTCTCTAACGCAAATGAATATATATGGCACTGCTGCATCACACGTTTGCTACGGTACGGTATAAAATGTCTGTGCAAAGCTTTACTACACCGGCTAGAAAATGAAAACAAGCATATACCAGGTGTACCAGCCAAGTAACCTAGTGTAGTTAAAAAACTTGCCACTTTTGAAAGGTCAAAAATGCCTGCTAAAACAAAACATTTTTAAAGATATAAATGGCTGAGGTAAATATTAATGTACGTGGTAGTCACCGGTGGAATGAGATGACGGGGGAAATCGGAGAACCCGGAGGAAACCCGTCCCAGTGCCGCTTCGTCCACAACAATTCAATGTTACTTCCCAACACTACAACACAACTAGAAGATTGTATAACTTTGTGGGTGTACAAATGACTAATTGGCCATACCAGCTGACTCGTATAGATTAGCGGAGTGTAAAGCGATAACAGATGTTTCATCAAGCACATGGCAGTGGAGGAATTTCCCGTTCTTGTCATGCGGGCTCTTGTAGCTTGAGAAGGCAGGATATTTATATTTTCTTCAAAGGATACTTAAATTCTTCCGATAACGAATAGCATATTGTGACATTTGGCCTATGTAATTGAGCAGTAAGTTGCATTGTGACTTGTTAAAATAATTCTGCTGCTTTTATGTAAAATGTTAAAAAAGGGAATCATTGAAAGAATTTTGCCACTGAGCTATGTTCTTATAGACAGAGAAAGATCTTTCCACGTCACGTGATGTAACTGGGGCAAATTTTAGGGCAGAAATTTTTCCTGGAGAAATGACCTCGAGTCGATCAGCATCATTTCCATTTATAATATGGCATACACTATGAAAAGTTTAATTAGACTTGCACCATTTTCTCAATGACAGCAATAGAATCTTACATAGGCAGTCCTGACGTTTCTAAACGTTGGATGCATTCTGGAGTCGCTAAAGGAATTCACAGATAGAAGCAGCACTTTTAGGAATCTAATCAAAAGAATCTATAACTGTCTTTATATTATTTAGATGCTCTCTATAGAAATTAACTGCTTTTAAACATGTTCCTCACCTCGTTTAATACTGGTTCTGGAAGCAGTGATATCTCTGGTAATTGCTTCTTGTAAGAGTGCACTCGTTGTGGAAATTTTAATAATTTTTTTTTCTGAAATTATCCTATTTACTTAGCTCTAATAACCATAATATATGCTGCACCACCCGCATACCTTGTCTTGCACACCAGTTGACCACAGAACTTTTAGTCCATCATTGACAAATCTCACAATAGTTGAAGCCCTTAACACTAGAGTTAAGAGATCAAACATGGTCCCAAGGTGCTGTCTAGCTTTCTCACCACAACATTTGGAATAAATCGACCCTTGGCAAACCGTTATTTCATCAACAGCAACCCATACGAAAGCACTTGCTTATGTTAGCCATTATCTCGTCGTAGCAGACGAATAAGAATTCTATGTTATATCACTAAAATATAAAACAAACTTACAAATAAGTAAAATAAACTTCAATTATATTAACCCTAACATAGTGCTTTGTAAACATATCATTTTCCCAGCTCTAGTTATTACAGATTATTCCAATACTTTTTTACGAAAATCAACTTTCATAATCCGCTTAAAATGAATTAACATTACCTTAAGCAAAAACATCTCAATTAAGCCTCATAATAAACCGTAATTAATTAAAGCTGAGATGGAAACCATAAGGATTAAATAAATCCCTCACGGTAAAGTTGCCTGCAGTAAATCTAGATTCATGTTCTTCGTTTACAGAGACAGATGATCGATCCGTGCACATACAGGCTTTTAGTGCAGATATGAGAATTAGTACTTCAGCATGTGTCCACTTGACGTGTTTCCATTTCGTTTAACAGTTTTGCTACAAATCAGTCTCAAAGTTCACTGCCTCATACTTGCAGAAAACGTTGCGACTGGATTACGGTACACCGTTCGTTATCACATCATGTTTTCTGTGCCATGCCTACTGCTAACCTGAAAATATATTACTCTTAATACGTAACATTATAAGTTTACAAATTAAGTAAATCTTGATGTAGTATTGTTCATTACATTGTCCTCAACTATCAGTAAAATATCTGTACTTATACCTTTAACATCCTTTACGTACATTGAAGTCCTTAATACCTAAATACTTTCAGTCTCGGAAATTTAATAAGAAGGCTGAATAGAATAAAATTGGAACGATGGATTACACTCGCATAGGTAGCTGAATGTTTGGATTTCACTGCAGCTTGTTCAAGTGTATGCGTATTCCTTACTAGCGAGATAAAATGGCAAAGAAATAAAATTGGTGTAATGGTTTTACACTTATTGTGCCATGTTATTCCTCCTTTTCTTCTGTGGTGCATTAACACAACAATACACGTTGAATAAGTTAAAATCTAGAAATGGCATTAACCTGTTCATCTTTATATTGAAACTACCAAGATGCCTTTTTTTTTTCCTTCCAAACTTACCCTGTGGAGGCATAAATTTGGAAACTTGAATATTGTCCTGAAAATGCATTACTCGAACCACGACTTTCTGCCCCAATGCTCTTACCACTTGAGCTACCATGACATGAGTTATTAAGTCTGACTCAACTTTCCATTTACCGAAACATGTCCATAAAGTTTTCTGGCATCTTTCATGCTTCATCTATTATCTCCTGATGATTGACTCTTTAAGGCATCGAATCTCCCCTTAAGGCGCTAAAAGGAATATTTTATAGCATGGTACAGTTGTTTTAATGTCTGCTTTCTTATTGTCGCTCAATGATGGCAATAACTTTCCCTTCGTCTCCAAGTCGCTGATGAAATCTCGCTTTCTCGTCCTCTTTAACTGTAGATGTAAATAATTCATCACCTCCTTCTCTAGAGGGTCAGATTGTATCGATTTAAACTTTTTGTGTAACAATCACAGCCAAACTGTTCCATAAAGCTGATAGCCAAAGCACTCCTTCATTATAAGTCGATTATAAGATCATTCGTAGCTTTTTCTATCCCAGGGTTGTTTTTTCGGCCAGCGGTATAGAAAATTGATGTTATATGGTTGAAGTTTGAGTTTGGTTACAGAAGGTCGAAATCTCAGAGGAAAAGCATTTTGTGATATAAGGGATTGGGTTACTTTTCGTACACCTAGTTGTACACTACAGACCATTGGAGGGGTGAACTTTACTGTTTATTCTGTCATCTAGAATATTAATATTGTAACGATTTAGTAAGGTTCGTTGTAGAGGCAGTGGACCACATTAGTTACAAAGCTGTTTTCCAGTTATCCTAGTGTGTAAAGTGGGTAGACATTGTTCCGTCGATAAGTGTTGCTGTTCGGAAGGCTGAAAACAAAATTATACCTGTAAAAACTTGAATGTGTGATTTCTGTTTCACATAATTGATGAGTATCTCTAAATATATGTTATTTAAGATTGAAAGAGATTAAACAATTACTGGTTCATTGAATTTGTTCTATATTCATCGTTGTGAATTTTCAGGTTAACTTCGGGCATGCCAAAATGCCAAAGAGAAATTCCAGATGCTGCTCTTGCAGCACCAACTATATTCAAATAGTTCCGAAGTATGTTTTTTAAACCATAACCTTTGAAGTTAGACCAAATTAAATACAGATACATAGACAAACTCAATATAGTATCACAGTAACTATTTTACAGACATTAACCAAAAAAACAACATAAGAACTGTGTGGTGTCTTGGAGAGACTCGTTCTCAGAAATCCTGAAATCTGCACGCATAGCACAGAAAAACAATAGAATAACCAAAGAGAATAACCTGGAAAGAGTGTCAGCAAGAAACACCATCTCATGGAACCTGAAGAAACCCGTTCTGTGTTAGAAGCAGCAGATGATTTGGTCCAAATTGAGTCCTTTTCTTCTACAGGTTCCAACACGAGCAATGTAAATGTCCCACTGGTTGTTGATGAGACAATGCAGGAGACCTCGTTCTTGTGTTGCTTTTGATTGAGATAAACAGAGATTCTGTGCTGTAGACATTTCTTGTGTTTCCAGAATAAATATTTTTTGTATGATGAATCATTAAAGAAAAGATAATACAGTATTTAGTACTAAATTTCCTTAATTTGTAACGCAACTTTCGTTGCAAAACAAGCACAGCATTAAACAATGTATTTCTAACTGCCGAAATGAACACAGGCAAGTGTAATTTTGTTTTTCCGCTATATTTTTTCGTGGTCAAAATTAACCTGTTTTATAATAGTTGATATAATAAACAATAATACACGTATCAATTATTTTTGTGTAACGAAGGTACAACAGACATCCGGAAATGTTCTCAAATTTAATTAGGAATTTGTCAACATCTTCATATCAAATTGGAAAGAACGTTTAAAAATGGCCGAATTATCCCGTTCTATGGTAGTATATAGAAGACACAACACTCATAATCCTTGTTTACCAGTGCTTACAATTATTCGAAATTACCTTCTGCGTAGCTCCTCAGAGATCTGCTGTCGTTACTACTTTGCTTGGTAGAAGCTGCTATTTCAGTCACTGGAACGTATTATGCGCAAGGTGGTAGCATTGACAGCAGTCTTCGTTGTTGTTACATACTTCACAGAACAGCTTTTTATTTTGAAGGAAGTATGCATGTAAAGTAACCAAATGTTGGTACTCGTTATAAATACTGGGCCATAGTAATCACACAAATGGTTTCAGATTATAACCACTGGATAGTTAGAGCATCGTGTACATCAACTGATTAGTGACTTAATCATGTCAGTATCGACTGATACAGTATGATGTATTTCTGAAAGTCACAACGATATTCTTGAGGGTGTTTACCCAAGTACGTCCACTCTAATGCATTTATTTGTGCAGGACGTATACTAGAGCGTGAAACAGTAGACATGCTTACCTTCGAACTCAGAACCCGAGGGAAATAGTGAAGTAGTTTGTCTAAAACACCAGATTCAGAACAGTACTGCTGAAGTTTCAAGCGCTACTGGTGCCAGTATATATGAAATGGCAACCTCACTTTTAGATGTTTTTGAGCGTCTATTTCCTCCATAGGTGCCTTTTCAACATATTATGCACCTCACTATTCTGTATGCAACGCAGAAACTGAACGATGGACTGGTTTTCAGCCCACGAATGAAGAGAAAATGAATTTTATTCCAATAAATCTTTTTATGGGAGTTAAAAAGCTACGCTGTTATACCAACTGGTTGTTCTCAGATCCAATGATAATGAATAACTACATTGCTTCTATCATGTCCACAAAGCTGTTTTTTATAAATGTTGACTTACGTACATGTGAACGATAACAGCCAACAAGCATCAAAGGCAGAACAATCTTTTGATGAACTTAATAAAGCTCGTCCTATGAATGCTGCAGTTTCTGGGAAAACTGCATCTGTCCTCATATAAATAGACAATTACTTGATGAATCAATGATAAGATTCAAAGGACGTTGAAGTCTGAAGCAGGATATGCCACATAAAGCGTGTAAAGAGCTGATAAAACGTCGTAATAAAGTGTGGGATCGAGCGAACGAAAATGGGTATATTTCCCAGTTTTAAATACATGCAGCAAAGATAACTGGTGAAAGGTGTCTTGGAGAAGAAACATGATGTATATGCTTGTGAAACAGTTGCAACGGGGAACCTTGGATTTCCATCTGATTTTACAGCAGAAAAGAACATTGAAAGGAGTTCCAATTCAGGTGTTCAAAAGTTGGGTTGTTTGCTTACCATATTTTGGAAGGACAGAAAAGCTTTACAGTTCCGATAAACACTTTATGATGTTAATGATGTTTCTGTAGTTTCTCGAAAGAGCAAGGATTGATCCTAGAGACTAATTTCGTGTCCTAAATTAGTTAAAGACTATAATGTTCATATGGGCTATATGGATAAGGCAGATACGCTCAAATCATCCTATGAACCTGAGGCGCCGAATAATGTGACACTTTCTGGATGTCACAATGGTCGATGCTATCATGATTTTAGGTAATTTAATCCGGAAATACCATTGAACCTCAAGAAGTATCGACTCCAACTCGTTGCAGGTCTTGTAGATGCATCGTAATCTACACCAATTTATTTCATTCATTTCAGGGAATATTTATATGATATAATTCAAAACTCGTAAACCACTTCATTTTTACCCAAAGCCATAGTCTCACTGCCTTTTAAATAATATGCATAATGTATCTGTGTTACAATTTCATAAGTGATACAAGTGGTCTCCTAGTCCAGTGGTGAAGCAGAACCACAATCGCCTAACACATCCACATTCTAAACAACCAAAAGATTTTCTCATTGAGTTCATACAAAAGATAGTTTTATCATGATGGTATACAATGTTGCCATGCATCAGACTACCATTACTACGTAACTCCCGTAGTCTGTCTCTCGTTAGCCACGTGTAGATCCTGGTAAGGCATTCGCGGTCTAAAAGGTACATCAGCGTATTACCAGTGTCCAGTTTAGCCAATTCTTCGGGACAATGAAAATTCTTGACGATATATGGAAACAAAGTTCACCTTTGCACTTGTGAAGCTGGCGTTCTAAACGATACTAGGCGACTGCTGCAGAGTTAGCGCAAAGTGACCACCTTAACGAAAAATAAATAGCGGCTAACGCTAGGGAAGGAACCGAGTAAACTTTTGCAATTTAGCGCGGTTTAACCTTTGTATTGTAATCAGAAGTTGAAGTTAATTCTTTTAAAATGAACAATCGGCAGCTCTCTCAATCTTTCTATTCTAAACCTTTTGAGTGAAATGAAACTGGCCCATCAACTTCAACTTCCACGCATAGCCAGAGATCCAAAGTTTTTAGCAAAGACTTTGGCAGCTGAGGCAGAGATACCATCAACGGCAGCAAACTTGACGCAAAGTGAGGAGACGACGTCTAAAGTGGCCATCGTAACGCAGTATATGACATACTGTTTCATAAAATGGTTAATACCACATGATCATGTACCGAGAGCAACTATACGAAAAATTTGGAATTTGGTAACGCAGTTTTGCAATTAGTTGTCAATATCTCTGTTCCCAATTTATCATATAATTAAATGTTCTTGCTGACATTTTAGTTATGCTAATAGAATTAACTGTGGCCAAATAGCCACGTGAAGTTACATGTTTGCATATTCACTGATTGACTGTCCTTGTGCATAGTTTGATGTGACAGCGGTCACACACCTTTTCACAGTCCATATTTGGTTAGTGGTAGTTCTTGTTCTTGCACATCATGTGGTGGAATCCGTGGACTGCCAACCTGTTGATAAAGTGCCTCATTTCGATATCTCCCTTCGTCCATGCGCGGTCCACCATGGTTCCTGTGCAGTAGTGCACTAAGGCTTCACAGAATCTCCTAGCAATACTGAAGAGGAAAAGAGAAGACATTTTAGTTATTAATATGGACTCCATTTGGAGAGTTTCTATTAGGATGCTTCAAGCTAACTTATAATCCATACAACATACTACGCACTTGTTGTCCTACAATCCATTCCTGATCACCATAAACAATTTAAGGTTGCTCTGAGTTAATTTAATATTGAGTTAGCACAGTTGTAAGTTAATTTCCATTGTCATACAACCCTAAATAGTATTAACTCTTTTAAAACCAGCGCTACTACAATTTTTTTTCCAACACCAAGAATTTGAGTCAGTTTCAACAGTAATTACTGCTGTCACAGATTCCGGTTCTTTTTATACGCTGGGTTCGCATCAAACGGACAGATAGGGTTATACACCAATTGCGCTTGCGGTCAGATTTTGCAGTTCAGCATTTTCTTCCCATTTTGTAGAGACCTAGGGCTCTCCGTCATTTCAACGGGTATGGTTAAGAAGTGCTATTTAAGTATCGTAATAATAAATTGGCACTCCTCAAGAGAGTAAAAACTTGTATTATATCATAATTCACACGTAACAGATTCAACCTTGTTTCTTATAATAAGTTATGCATTTCAGAAAATGTAGGCCGCTTGTATTTCCTTGTCTGTATTTTAAAATTAGGTCTTCTATGTACTGTTTGCATATTTTACTTGTTGATTGTCTGGTTGGATGCCTATTAATTCAACAAAACATCTCCAACTTCAGCAGGATCAAAGAATATTAAACCGAAAGTCCACTGTAACCACTTTCCAATTTCAGTTCCTCGTTATATTCAGATGCGCACCAGTCGGTCAGGGTGGCTTAGTTGGTTAGACGCTGGCCTACTAACCCCTAGGTCCTGGGTTCATAACCGGCCCAGACGGATGATTTTAAAGCGCGCTTAAAAACGACAGTTCCATGTCAGTAGATTTACTGGTATGTAAAAAAACTCCTGCAGGACGAAATTCCGGCGCACCCGAACCCAATAGGGCTGTCACCTTGGGAAAGTCAAAGGCTGGGACAGTTAATGCGAGCCGTACACTATTCAAAAATATGTATTTAAATAGAACATTTCGGTATTTAAAAAAGCTACATATATAGGTACCATGTATATATTAAATGTTCCTAATGTTATTAAAATTAAATGTTTACCTTATTACGAACATGATTTATGGAGCTACCTTTTATCTAGTGCAGCAGTCTCTAGAAGTGGCATCCACAGAGCATAATGATAAAATTCGGAACGGTCTTATAATTCCTAGCATTTTAAACAGAAGTTCACTTTTCACAGATTTTACGTGAAGTTTTTTCCCCTCCTTTTTTTCCACTTTAGTGACAGAGAGGAAAACTCAAGTTTCGCTATATTTAGGGTCGCATATTTGCTTTAAAAATTTAACTAACCTTTCTCAGATAGTAAAACTAAATTTAAGCAGATATCAAGTTTAACAACTGTAGAAATTTAAAGAAAGCTAAAAGCATTAGTAATACTTTCACAAATAAAGTCTTAAGAATATTCTATAATAAAACCAAAATTGTAACCTAAAAACAGAAAAGTAGGGACATTGGGGCGGCCTATCATAAAAGTAGGGATGGTTCAGACAAAATCGGGACAGCTGACAACCCTAACCTCAAGCAGACAATGCCCAATTATATGTTAATACTATCAAATGGTCAAGAAGTGTATCTTCAAGTATGAATTTTTGGGTCAAATGAATTCTACGTTTTTTCTTCCTGACTTGCATGAAATAGTAAGAGTGGCCTAAGAATGCGGAAATGCAGAACGCTGAAGGTTTGAGGAAAGTTGTTCATAGATGTCGCCTGTGTTTAGAAAAACGTGTTTGCAAGGAGATTTGCACCACCCCCTAGGACGTACATGTCGAACTTGGCCAATCAGATGTGAATACTGCCTTGTTTGCTTAAAAAACAATTTTCACAACATTTTTTGCTTTAAATAAGTTTTTATTAAGTTTTAGCAGCATTCACTTAAACATGTAATGCTGTAGCTACTAGTAACTGGCGAATTACCTCCTAAAGCAGCATTCAAAACTGATGAGTACTGAATAATTTAAGTACTATGTTCATAGATGTCGCTAGTGTTCAGAAATGTCACCATTCAGTTTAGCAGACATGGCTGCTATGGCGTAACAAGGTTAGGAAGGTTTATGTTCAGTAATCTCAAAAACTAGGTTTCCATTTTGATATCGAACTTTCGAGCGAACAATAGAGAAAATGGGTGGAAGCTATTTTTTAAATTTCCTCAAGAGTTAAGCTGTACATAATAACCAGTTATACCTCAATTTTGTGCCAAAATGCACGGAGAATTAATTGCAGAATTTTCTTGTTTCTGATGTAGTAGTGAAATGATTTGAAAAACCGCCACTCGAGCGCTGCATGCAACATGACAGTTTGACTCAGACATGTCCTTGAAACCGTTCAGCAAATGGCTTCCAGCTGCTTGCAAGTTTTGACGAATCAGATTTGCGTTTGAATACCACAGTTGTTGCTAGGCGCAAAATTCGTCCTCTAATCCGAAGTTTGTTTTTAGTAATTTCACTCTTCAATAATGGACTGTCATGTGGGAAAGTAATAATTCATACATTGTACTGTTTAAGTGTAGGGGGCATAATTATATGCTTAGAAATGGTCTGAAATATAACAAAAGAATTCGCATATATTTTTATTTTCTAAGGAATGGCTGTCTAAAAGTTTACCTCACTTCGTCACACATAACGGTGGTGGGGTGCAAGTATAAACTCGCTCCTAGTTAATCTTGTGTTAAGCTGTGTTGAAAATCAATTCATGAAACAATAGGTGCCGCAACCATGATGATGATAATGGTGGTGGTGGCGGTGGCAGTATTGCGCAATATCCTTCATTCTGTATCTATTTGTTGGATTTCCTCTGCTTTCACCAATTAGGAAACCGAGAAGCAAGTGGTGCAATTGACTGAACTGTTTGGATTTTAACTGATTCTAACACTTCTGACGTTATAAGAAGAGGATCACTTAATGAAAAACGACTTAGTATGTCGCGAACTGACAAATTAAAATCAACACCACGTAATTTGCAGGAAAAAACAGGAAAAAATTACTTTTGAATCCTGTATTCAACTTTATCTATACTCTGTTCATCTAGAGGAGACGTAAACAAAGCCACGTGCGTTTTGACCACAGCGCGCCCTCTTGACGCTTTCGCCATGTAAATAGTCCCTTGAAGAAATACTGTTACTGAGGTATGAAATGTCATTCAATGTTTGCTAAAGCATAAACTAAGTGTACTAAGCATAGTTAAAGTGTAAGAATACGCAGTTAAGTGAATATGTAACCAGCCTAATTCATTCTGCGCGCGCATTATTCAGTATAAAAGTAACATGGCGGAACAAGTGAGTGTTGTAAAACATAAGCGCGGCAAACCGTTGCGAAGTGGTGAAAAGACGACAATATTGAACGTATTTAACAAGTTCTGCGAGAAATAACCCAAACTTGCTATCGAAGACGTGATGAAATTAACATCCGAGTTTACCGGTGTGTCAGTTGCAAGTATTTACAGCACACGCAAAGAAAAATCGTCAGTTGGTGAAGATCCCGGCAAAAAGCGATCACGTGCCAGATAAATGGTGGATGTATATTGCGACGAATTTGTGAGTGTGAGATCTGCAATCCGTCGAAAATTTCACCAGTTCTTTGTTAACAATGAACCTCCACCTTAAACAAAGTGCTGCTGGCAGTTAACTCTGATCCCGATCTTCCAGATTTAAAACGAACTTCCCTCCACAAGCTGCTTATGGAGATTGGTTTCGAGATTGTGAGCAAGAAAGGAAAAAGTATTATTGTGGACAGAGAAGACGTAAGTAGCAGTTAATTTCCATGTGCTACATGTTATTTGGATCAAGTAAATATATCCTTTTAGTAGTGTAAAATGTATATTATACCTACGCGTAGCGGTAGGTAACTGTGTTGCGTCATTGTGGAAGCACGTGGCCGCGGAGTGATACAAACCGGTGCTTTGTTTATATCTCCTCTTATATCTTGATGAACAGAGTATATTTCAGTGGAATCAAAATGTTCAGGTTTAATGTAGCAGCCAAGGTTAGTTCGCAAATCAGAAACAACAGATAGGGTATTCTGTTTATGGATACGGGTGATTATATTAATATTTTGTTTTTATACACGAGGGAAATGCCTTGCCTGAAAATCTTTTTCGGAAGAGCGAATCATATAAAATTAACCAAAATGGTGTTTAAAGATTAAAAGTACATAGAAAGCAGGAGATTTTAAAGTGCATTCAGTTTTTAGCAGTAGATCAGTAGATTTGCAAAACAGCAGATCTGCAAAATCAGTATCCCTGTGACCCATGAGTAATAAACTAACAACAACAACACACACACACACACACACACGCGCGCGCGCGCACACACACACACACACACACACACACACACACACACACACACACACACACAAACGTTTTTCTATAATTACTCTATTGGGATATAAATATAATAACTCATATCTTTTAGTTTTTGACAACAGAATAATGGATTAATTGTTGGACTGCAAAGTTCAACATGCGCCCCCTCCTGAAAAAAGGTTTGATGACGTCCATGCTCTAAATCAAAATATAAGTTCTTTTAAAACTTCTAAAGAATAAATTAACTTCCAAAACTAACAATTTATTTTCAGCTACTCTTTGAAATTTTATATTTATTTTTAGGAATTAATCAGTCGCGCAAATAGCTTAAGATATGGCATATTAATGGTTAAAACAGTCTTACGAAAATAGAAAAATAATGAAAATGTCTCAATGTAAGAAGTCCTTAAGATGTTAGGACTTCGTGACATAGCCTTGGAGACCTAAACTTACTCGTAAATACAATGTTTGTAATTTAACTGACCTTTCGGTTTTGTTATACTGTTCACAGACTCACGCGTACGGAAAAATATGCCTTTTTTGGACTCGTGCAGGTATTTTCGGTGAATTCTTGGTATCGAAGTTTTCAGTTCAGTGTCTCGCAAGAATACAACACGATTTTCAACAAACTTCCCCCTCCCCCCCCCCCACCCAAATAAAAACTACCGTTTGCTTAGAAAATATTTCATTATTTTAATATTCTGCAAAACGGCTCTAAGGATTTTGATCAAAATATATATTTAACATATTTACATGAGCTATAAATATTTTTTGAATTCTCTGGGACAATTCTCTTCATTCGGCAATATTTTTATGTAATTTTGTATAACTGTAAACATTAAAATAATGAACAAAATGCGGATTCTATAAAACATTCAGTTTATTTCCAATAACGGTTTTTGCAATCAGGCATTTCCGAGTTATCCTTCATTAATTATCGGTTTGTAATTTTCAATGGTATTGCTTTTCAGTTGTTTCTCGCGAAGTTATGGAAAGATTGTGGAAAATTAAGCACATCTATAGCGAATTGCAAATAAATGATATATATTCTCGATGTGTGTTTGTGCGCGTGCGTGGGTACGTGCGCGTGCGTGCATGTGTACTGGGAAATGCATCCTGGCAAGGCGCCTGTTGCGGGCATACCACAAAGTATTCTGGGATAACACAGTGAAAAACGTTGATCTCACAGAAAAGCAACCCTGGCGGATAATCAGATCCTCAGAAAGAATAAAAATGCATACCACCACTCACGGGAGACTCTTCGAGACCCATGTGAAAGCCTTGGATTTCACAGAACATTTGGAGTCTCGGTTCGAATCTCGGGAAGATGTTGACGCAAACGCTCCTCACCTTCGAAGACGTCTACTTTAAGATCTATGAGATCTCGTGTTTGGTGTCCGGACTAGCTCTAGCAAGAGGTCTTAATTTCAGGGTATGCGCGAGTTATGGTAGGAATGGAACCAAACGAAGAATCAACCAACATATCACTTTATTTGTAAATTTCCAGATTTGTAGAGAACTGCCGACGATATTTAAATAGAATGTAACTTTGTAACTTCAACTACAACGTTATAACACTTTAACTTTGTCACCCTTTAGCGACCGCTGAATTATGTATACGCGCTAGCTTACGTACAACTCCCAAGTGCACGTGCGTTATCTCGACTCGATTCAAGACGAGTGTGTCTTGCGTTGCATTTGTTTTTGCGCGGGCAACAATAAGGAAGCGATTTCCATTGGCTATCTTTAGAGCACGTCATGGTAAGATAGGAATCAGCCCGCTAAATCGTTACACGTGTTTGTTTCTCGTGCGCGTCAACAAAGCCTTATCACTCTTTTAAATCTGCCTAGACTTCCATTCTTGAGACTTTAACATATTAGCTTTATTACGTCTTCCTCTTCACTATTGACTAGAATCTCCTTTTGTTTCTTTCCATTATCAAATATATATTGACATTATAATTTCGGTTTCAACGTTCAGGACGAAGAACTTTACTGAACTCGTGGAGGTGGCGGTAAACTTCCTGTATGAGAAACTCCTGCCACCTCACGAAGAGATCCAAGTAGTGTTGCCAATTTAGCTTTCTTTCCGCTAAATCTAGCTTTTTTTTAAATTTCGTATTAGCGGCAAAAAACTAATATTCCCGCGGTTTTTCTGCATTAATAGGGCATTCATTAAAAATATAGTTAGGCAGTGTCAGGATACACCAGGAAATGAATCCGTGGTAGTATATGATGCAATCTTCCAGCGATTGTTTTATTAGAAGCACGAGATAAGAGCGATTAGGGAGCTGGATTCCGTTATCGCAACACAACTTGCTACTGGAACGTAAACTACATCAGTGGTGTTAATCGTGGCCCCGAGTGGCAATGCCACAGAGAGAGCAAGTCGCCGTGCCCTGGGCATAGAGGGCCAGTCCCTTAAAAACCAGTTCAGTGCAGCTTTCCGGGTGATGCAGGCAGAGCATTGGCTACGTCCGAGAGCACAGACATGAGTCATTTGGATTCCCATGTTTCGAATGGGAAAACAATAATTCCTCTGCAAAGTTGTGGTAGTAGTATTCAGTAACTAATATGCAACCAGTATCCTGCATTAAAAATACAACATACAAAGTCATTATGAACATAAAGTAAGTAATAGAGCAGTTCATCTGGAGCTGTTACAAGTACAGTGTGTCACCTTCATGAGAAATTTGACAATTCATGCTGATCGAATTCTACCGGAAACTACACAATAGGCGTTTCCCAAATTTGATTCCCAACGCAGCAAAAAGAATGGGAATGTCTGGCAGTGAGCAGGGTTTCTCTATAATGCAGCTCCTGAAAACTTGCCACAGAAACAGACTCTCGGATAGCAATTTGGCATCCAGTCTTAGAATCTGTCTTTGTAAGCCAAATTTTGAAAAGTGTGTGAATAGAAAAATATGCCAAGTGACTGATCCTACAAATGTGTAACATGTGGTATTTTACTTAGGTTTTCACTAAGATTGTCTTAAATTCATTATGCAAACGCTTAACACTAAAATACTTAACTTTAAGAACAGTAGTTCTCAAACAACTTGCATGTAGTCCTTTCCTTTAATTTTGGAGGAAATCGCTAACCCCTGTTACTAATAATGTTTCGGTTTATTTTACTTATTTGAAAATAATACAAGTAAATATTCTGTTATTATGTTTAATCAAAATAGCTAAGAATATTCATTTAAGGCATAACAGGATTTGAAAGCTGCTATTTACTTTTTATATAAATATAGATTATATCTCATACAAGTTCGTATTAAAAGCACTATTATTAACACCGTGTAATTATTCTCTTATTTATCTATTTATTTAGTCATTCATTAAAAATAGATTGAGATTTTTATATCTGGGACTGAAAAGTAATAAAAACATCTTTAAGATGCATGTAAGTGCGTAAGTGGTGTACTGTCCAGTTTGAGAATGCTAACCCAAGGGCTAGGGTACGTTTAATAGTAACTATAATTCAGCCTAATATCAGAAGGTTGCAACTATTTTAACCAACATGAATAACTACGTCAAGTAGTTTCCTATTTACGCGTGAGATGTACTGTTCCCCTTCGCAGATCCAACTTGTACCTGTGCTATGTATCCTTGTAGGCAACTCTGAAGGCAAAAATTCATAAGGTGTACGCACTCCAAGAAAGGTTTTAGTCGTGGACGCGACCAACTTGCAAGTAAACAGGTGTCAATTGATAAAGCTTCTATACTCTGTTCATCAAGAGATTAGAGGAGATATAAACAAAGCACCGGTTTGTATCACTCCGCGGCCACGTGCATTCACAATGACGCAACACAGTTACCTACGCTACGCGTAGGTATAATATGCATTTACACTACTAAAAGGATATATTTACTTGATCCAAATAACATGTAGCACATGGAAATTAACTGCTACTTACGTCTTCTCTGTCCATAATAACACCTTTTCATTTCCTGCTCACAATCTCCAGAAGTAGCTTGTGGAGGGAAGTTCGTTTTAAATCTAGAAGATGGGGATCAGAGTTAACTGCCAACAGCACTTTGTTTAAGGTGGGGGTTCATTGTTAACAAAGAACTGGTGAACTTTTCGACGGATTGCAGATCTCACACTCACAAATTCGTCGCAAACTACATCCAACATTTATCTGGCATGTGGTCGCTTTATACCGGTATCTTCGCCAACTGACGATTATTCTTTGCGTGTGCTGTAAATACTTGCAACTGACACACCGGTGAACTCGGATGTTAATTTCATCACGTCTTCGATAGCAAGTTCGGGATATTTCTCACAGAACTTGTTAAATACGTTCAATATTGTTGTCTTTTAACCACTTCAAAACGGTTTGCCGCGCTTATGTTTTACAACACTCACTTGTTCCGCCATGTTACTTTCATACTGAATAATGCGCGCACAGAATGAATTAGGCTGGTTACAGATTCACTTAACTGCGTATTCTTACACTTTAACTATGCTTAGTACACTTAGTTCATGCTTTAGCAAACATTGAGTGACATTTCAGACCTCAATAAGAGTATTTCTTAAAGGGACTATTTACACGGCGAAAGCGTCAAGAGGTCGCGCTGTGGTCAAAACGCACGTGGCTTTGTTTACGTCTCCTCTAATCTCTAGATGAACAGAGTATATATAGTGTTGATATGTATTACGTCATGTTTTGCCCGTCATATGTACTGTATGCCCACGACAAGAAGGCTAGAGGGGAATGAAGGGCAGAGGGGGCTTCAATTGTTTATCTGCTCCGGTAGCGTATCTGTTTACTAGGAAATGAGTGCATGAGAATGCATATGAGTCACCCACGTTGCCAGATCTAATGCGCTTTGCAGTACCAGGTGCAGGGATTTTTTAATATTATGCATTATTTGGCTCTCGCTGCTAACACGCGCTACGGCGCTACAATTATATACTCGTATTTTGTATATATTTTGTATTTTGGCTTAATATTTACATACGGCTGCAGTTCGAAAGAAGGGACGAAGTATTCACAGTGAAGCAAGGGAGGTAATTAGAAATGTGATAGAAGTATGTGACGAAGAAGCGAAATCAGGACAATTGAAATGTTTATTATCACAAAGAAATTTACGTGTGGCAAATTATTGTGGGATATCGTAACATAGTGTAACAAGAATAAGAAGAGACGGTGTTAAAGCTGGTGAAAAATCACTTCATACTCCGGGGAAAAAGAGACCAGAGGCCGAGGAATGCAAGTTTCATTGTGATGACTTTGATAGAACAGTAATTAAAAACGTAATTCGAGACTTTTATTTGGTTAAAAAACAAGTGTCCACTGTACCGAAGCTACTTGCAGCAATTAGGGAAAAAATAAGTTTTCCTTGGGGAAGAGAAATTCTGCGGAAGCTATTGCACGATATGGGTTTCAAATGGAAGCGATGTGGAAGTAAGAGAAAATTACTTATTGAACGTCCAGATATAGTTAACTGGAGAGCTAAATACCTAAGAGCTATAAATGGATACAGAAATGCTGGGAGAAATATCATTTACATTGATGAGTCCTGGGTGGACAATAATTTGACATTTGGGAAGCGCTGGCAGAGTGATGATATCTACGGGACTACGACAAACACTAGCTCTTCGAAGCGCCTGATTCTTGTAAATGCAGGCAGCAACGAGGGTTTCATACCCGGAGCTTCTTTGATATTCAAACCTGGACTTGCTAGCGGCGATTATCATGGCCAAATGAATGGAGAAAATTTCCAGAAATGGTTGGAGAAGAAACTGTTACCTAATATACCCTGCAATAGTGTCATCGTGCTTGATAATGCTCCATACCACAGTGTACAAGAAAATAAGCCTCCGTCGAAATATGCTGTAAAGCAAGAAATGGTACAATGGTTGGAGAACAACAATATTTCATATTCTGCTGCAATGCGAAAGACCGACTTGTTTTATTTAATTCAAATACATAAACCAAAGGAAAAACTATACCATATCGACAGAATAATAGAAATGCATGCGTTCTTAGATTACCTCCTTATATGTGCGAGTTGAACGCTATAGAATTGGCATGGGCAGCAATAAAACATGTAAGAGAGAGAGCATAATGTAAACGGCGATCTACATTTAAGAAATCTACAGCAAGTGTATGAAAGTGCAGTGAACTCCGTTACAACAGCTGATTGGGAGGGCTATGTTAGGCACGTTAAGAAACTTGAGGATGAGTTCAGGCAAAAGGATGGGCTAGTGGAAGATGCAATAGACAATTTTATTATATCACTAGGAGGTCTGACGAAGATCCAGAGAGCGGTAGTGACAGCAGCGAAGGTGACGACTTCTCCGACTCGGATCTTGCACGACAACTGGACTTCTAGGTGAGTTGTGTGACAACACTGTGTATTTTAAACGAACCTAGCATCCTTATCATACTCGGAAACTTGACATAAACACCGCGCGGGAAGCAAAACATGATTACGTTACACATTCCTAAGCCTCGCCTTCTTGTGCTGGGCATACAGTATAGGTTGTGCGTTCGTTCTTGACGAATGACCTTGAGCAGAAATCCAATGAGTGAGCCTACCCTTAATAAACACGTCAGCAAATGTTTATGCTACGATAACAGACACCTCTGTTTTCCTCTGTCACGTTTGTGTATACAGTCGACTGCAGAAGTTTTGTGCGCTACGGATGTATGTATGCATGCAACGAAAATAGCAATTCAGACGAGGGAGAGATGTCGGGAATAGAATAAATGCAAGAAAGTTAAGTGGAAACAGTTATAGAGGTATAGTGTATAATACGTGTGGCTGATATTACTGCAAGTGTCATAAATTGATTTGTAGTGTTGTACTACTTCAGCTCAGAAGCATGCGCGTCATCTCACTGCAGACTGTACCTCCTCTCTCTCGTTCCCGCAAAAGCTGAGTAGAGACTCGCATTCAACCTTTCATATAAAATTTTCATTCGTCAAGAAGTAACGCGCGACCTATAGCTGTTGTATAGTTGAGCCCCGAGGGACCTGTGACCTTGACACCACTGAACTACATGGCGGATAATAAATACTCTTTAAACCGGACACTTGAGATAACGAATAAACAATAACATCTTATTCAAGCCAACTTCCTCATAGTAATTGCCTGGAGTACAGATATTGGTGTTTCCAGTACTTTAAATAGGCGACCCGTTATCTATTAAGTGCATTTATGCTTCTCTCTTCTGCTTATACTGACAGTAAACGTTGAGTGAATTTAAAATGCGTACCTGTTTATCTCATGGAGGCTTATTGCTGATGTTATTTGTTTGTTTCTCTATCCTCCTCCTATAGCAAAACAAATACAGGTGGCTTGTGTTTGCATCAAGAAATTAAATAATTATTTACAGCAACTTAAAACCTAAAGTAACTTTTCAGTTGCGTTATTCCCGGCTCCTTCATTACCAGGAACAGGAATTATACGAAAATTCATACTTTTTCTCTGTTGCCAGAAAGTTTGCTCAATTGGCATGTGAGCGAATTGCTATATTTCTAACAATTTAAATAAGATTTTAATGTGCATATACTGACATATTTTACACGTTTTGTTAATGTGCATAATATTTTTCTGTTTTTCAAATTATGCTGCATATTTGCTTGTTTCACCTAGAAACAATTGTGAATTTGCTGCACATACAAATACGAATTGGTATTGAAATTTGCAACTAAAGCATGCAACTTATTTAGCTACGTCATATCCGGAAATCCCCGCCTTATGTGACTTGTTTCATCATTCTAGAAGTACAAATGAAGGTGGGTGTTAAGGGGTTCTCGGAATTATGTTCAAGTGTTGTTTGTAAACATAATATAATAGTAATTTAGTTTTAACTTAATCGATTTATAATAAATTGTATTGTACTAAAGGAATTAATTTCAAAATATTGAAGTAGTACTTTATAGTTTGTTTCAGAAATTCACTTCTGAAATTTGACAGCAGTTGCACAAATTACAATAATTCTTCATTTGATCATTTGTGAGTTCATACTTGAGGTCAGTGGAGTGTGGCTTGTCTAAAGGTTTTGTTTTTATAGAATCATGACGAAAGTAAAAGTGAGTGACAAAGGTAGGTTATAAGGATATCAATGCGAGTTTGAAACAGATTTGATAACTACAGATGGCAGAGATTTGTATTGCGGAGCGCGTGAGAAGAAGGTTAGTTATGAAAAGCGTTTTCTAGTACTTCAGCTCTGAATACTAATAAACACAAAGATAACATCAAACTTAAATCCACAAAAATTTTCCCTTTTCAAAAACTGTTAAGTGAATTTTCAGACAGTAATATTTCCCAGATCTCATTTGATCTATGTGAAGTATTTTAGCGGCAGACATTCAATTGTGGAAACTTGCCAATCCCACACTCAGAAATTGTGTTCAGCAGTATGCTAAGAGTAAAGTGCCAAACGCTTCACAAAAAGTATGTAAAAATGTATTACAACTTCATAGTTAAAAATATTAGAGAACAGATGGAGATAATTTTGTGTAGGTGTCAGTTGATGAAACGCAGGACCGAAGGTCGTTTATTTCAAATTTTATTGTTGGGTCTCTCCATAAAAACGAACCAACCACCCTATTTCTCCTTGCGATAGAACAACTTGATGCTACAAATAACTCTTCCACATCCATTTTTTTTATTGATTCATTGAACTATCAATGGCCTGATGGTAATCAGTATGACCGTGTATTACTCTTTGTAACTGGTGCTGCGAGTTACATTACAAAAGCTGGCACTGCTCTGAAAGTTATATTTTCAAACAGGATACAATTTCCCACTTGTAAATAAGCCGGTATCTTCCGCAAAGGAAGTGTTTGTTAAAGCACCAAGCTTTCAAAACAACCGCACCGAATGTCCCAGTTCCACCAGAACCTATTATAACGCGCTGGGGAAGATGGTTATGTGCGATTGTCTATTACACCTAACATTTGGAAACAGTCAGGCATGTAGTGAATAAAATTGTCCAAGATATATTAAAGAACCCAAAAGTAGAAAGCAACATTTCCTATATCTGCATCTTTCTCTCATCTTCCATCTGTATAACTTCTTTGGAAACCAACAACAGTAAGTTGTCCCACTCGTAAACTGCATTCAACAACACAATCTCTAAATTGAATTCAGTAGCTGGAACCATTGGCAATGTAGTGAAGGAAAAAGCATATAGTATTGTTTCAAAAAAACCCAGGATACAAGCAAATGTGTGAGATTAAAGAAATCTTAACAGGAAAACATGCCCAACAGTCTAGTGAAACGCCACTCTGAGTTAATCAAATAGCAGCTTTTGTGAATGCACCTCTATTCTGCGAAGTGGAAAGAAGTTCTTCCCGTTATAAGAATACCTTAAGGAACAACAACAGGAGGCTAACAATGGAAAATGTAAAACAATTGATCATGAACTGCAACAAAAAAGAAGTTGGGACAGAGGAGAATTATATGTGAGTACTCCTACTGTTTTATTTGTTCTTATAATTATAAGGAAAATATATTCTGACCCTTTAATATAGGTAAATGATAAATTCTGCCAAGTTCGTTTGATTTTTGCGATGTTTTAATTTTCAGATTTCTTAAAAATTGATTTTCTTGATTTTTAATGTCTTAATAATATTTGGATAGTTTATATGGGCAAATTTATAAACATATTTTGGAAGTTTTCACTGCATAAATGCATGCAGGTTAAAGAGCATATAATTCCTGTCCCTATTCATCACGCACTCTCATTTCGTTGGGCTACAAGCATGCATGCATTATAGTGATTCTTGATATTATTTAGTCATTGTGTCAACTGTTATGCTACACTTGTATTGTTATGAACTACTTCGTATTCATTTGAAACGCCTCCAAAATATCAACACCATTTTCGGAAGGAGTGGGTTACTGACCCTTCTTTTGAGGTCTTAGTTTTAAGAGTTCCAGGTGATAAAGATAAAGTAAAATACAAATTTTGTAAAGCTATCTTTAACGCAAAACGCAGTGATCTTTCGCAGCACGCTAAAACTAAATAGTATATAGCATCATCTGGTGCATTTAGCTCAAGAAGGTTGGACCAATTTGTTACCTGAAGTAGAGATACTGAAAAGTTAAAAAATGTCGAAGCCTCTCTCGCACCTCTTGTTACGTGTCATTCGGCACTGTTAAATTTTGACAACCTTGCTGAACTTTGCAATGACACTCCAACAGCGGCAAATATTCAGTTGCAGAAGACAAAATGTAGTGCGTTGGTGAACTTTGTTTTAGGTCCTCATTTTGAGAAACTATTCTTAGAAGATGGAGTGTATAGTATATTTATTGACGAGTCAAACGACATCAGTGTTACCAAAATTTTGGTGATTGCAATAGTGTTTTAGTCTTACGAATGGTGGGTTAATTTCTACAATCTTGCGACTCTGAGTCCATCGCTGCCTGGGTTCTGAAAACATTGCGTGAGAAAGGGCTGAACATAAAGAATTTAAAGGGTATTGGCGTTGATAATGCTGCTATTATGACAGGCATCAACAATGGAGTTTGCGCTAGATTGCGCAGAGAATGTCCAGGGCTCATAATGATACGGTGCGTGTGCCATTCTTTGCAGCTGGCAATTTCTTCCGCTGCTCAATGTCTTTCGACAAACCTGGATTTTCTCATACGTGAAACCTGCAAGTGGTTTACCACTTCGACTTTACGTCAGTCTATGCTGCTATTAACAATGGTCATCAACCTCACAGAATTGTTCAAGTATCTTTCAATAGAGAGTGCTGTTGTTAGATTGTAATCATCATAATAATTATTTGATCAGTGGCTTGAACTTAAGACTGTTAAGCATAGCCAAATCAAGTGAGTGAATGAGTAAGTGAGAGAGAGAGAGACTATTCTGCCTCACTCTTGCATGCTATGTATGCTGATGGGAAAAAAGTCGTGTATTTCTCCTATTTATTCGACCAATACTAAGCGACATAACTCATTTAAATCGCAAGTGGCAGGTCCGTGTAAATCATTGGAAGATTTAGTACTTTTGGTAGACACCGTAGCAAGAAATTACCTCCAACTTGCAGAGAAGACTTCCTTACTGATAACCTTCAGAAGTACGCGGGCTGGCATGCGTATTTAGGCTATGAAGTGGAAGAGAAACTTCAGGATTTAAAATTATCCCCTGGCGACGAAAAGGATTTTAAGAAGCGCTGTATCACCTTTTGTTGAAGCTACATTTTAAGAAAAATATTCATTTTGTAGGTTGGTTTTATTGGGCCACACTTGACCCCATGCATGTGTGAACTCGATCCCATAGGACTAGTTTGGGCCAAGGTAAAATGCATACTTAAAGAAATGCAACAGCTGATTTATTCTTACAGGATTGCATAGGATTCTCGAGGGTGTATCAGGAAAGACCGAAGTGTTTTTTAAAAATATAGGAGTGGGAGAAAATTATCAATGGGAAAATGTCGAAGTAATTACAAACATTGTTCACTCTTTGCAAGTTAAATATATTGCATGAACTGAAAATAGCATTTAAATTGTGCTATTTTGAGCGATTTGTTTGCTTTAATCTGGCATGAATACGCATTCCAAGTTTGGCAACGTTATTGTAAACGCGATTAGAGGCAGAACTACTCGCGATATCATTGTTTATCGGCAATTGTTTACTGATGTAGTGGCTGGCTGCATTGCTGCCAAGAACCTTCAGCTGGTGAAGAAACTGTGGAGGCTTTTTAGCATGATGAACACAATGAAATACAAGGTTCCTTCACAACAACAGGAAGCACTGAACTACAGCTGTTTTTAACACTATCAAATTTATACATGCCGCTAAATTACCATTGTCATTGTGAGTCTTGTAATAAGCAGTTTTAATCTTCATGGTCGCTCATGACCTAAGATGTTCATGCGCCCTAAAATAAATAAATGAAAAAAAAATAATAAAGACCAAACTCCGTAACAGAAAGGAAACACAAATGTTAAATTCTATTACAACAATCAGGTCAGGAGTTCGTCGGATGGGGAAGTGTTGCAAAAATTATCAATTTCCCCCCGAAGTATTAAATCAAATACAGATATTCACTTTGTATAATAGTGGTTCGAATGATGACACACGAAGTACTTCGCAACAGAGTACTTCACAAACACCAGAGAATTATACTAGTATTTCAATTCTCTTCCCTGAAATCCAAGAAATCGAGCCCGATGATGCAGAGGAAGTGCAGCTCCACATCTAAATGACGTAATGTGGTAATGCCCTTCGTTATTAACATACATAGATCTAAATGAAGTAGCAGCATTTATTACGTAACACTATTTTATAACTTGTTATAGAATATTTTAACTTATAATCACAGTTAAATAAATCGTTAGCGTTTTTTCTAGCTTTTTTCAGTTCATATTTAGGCACTTTGACTTATTTTGAACGAGGATCTAGCTTATCTCTTTAAGTATGGATTGGCAACATTGGATCCAAATCACCCCAACACTTGGCTTCAAAACTCCAGCAGACCACGGCGTTTAAGCCCGGAAGAAATCTCTAGCCTTAATTCTAACTCCGACCGTGGAAGCTTCCGACTACTCTAATAAGACAGTTCGTGAAATGTGTCTAAAACTAAACGAAAGTATATATATAAACTCGTGTGCCCTAAAAATGGAATTTCCAAATGTATGAGCTTCAGAAAATTCAAGATATATATTCCATATTATGACCATATTTTAAACATATGCACGTTAAAGTAAAATTATTAGCCATTTTCGAAAAATATCAAAATTTTCAAAACTTTTTCCATGTAAAAAGTGATCCGGGGAGGGATTTTTTTTAAAAACTTTGTATCGCAGTCTTGGAACACGCTGAAGTTAAGTATCAAGTTTATATTTAACCGACTATTGTCAATAGTTTTGTAAAAAACTTATTTTCCCTTGAAATTTAGATGTTACTATGCACGTGCTTCAAAAAGAAACAAGTTCATTTCTACAGCTGTCTGTGTTTTGTCTAAAATCTTAGAAGTGCTTGAGCCACGGAATGTTTGCACAGGTGATTTACAGAAAACTGGATCAGTCACGTTCCTCAGGCGTTAGCACTTCCATTACAAGAGCGTGATACTGACATTTTCTGCAACATTTCAGAAATGCTTCCCCTCTTTTTCAAGCCAAACGACCTCCATTATTTTTGTTCTCATATTTACTTTCTTCAATAGATCTGATAATCAGGGGAAGTATTGCCTTCCATCCCAAGATTGGATATCGAGGTTTCACACGGAACACATATTTTGGAATCCACTGAATCTATTGATAGTCATTTATTTGCAATTCGCTATAGATGGGCTTAATTTTCCATAATATCGCGAGAAACAACTGAAAAGCAGTACCATTGAAAATTACAAACCAATAATAAAGGACAATAATAAATGGGAATGTTCTCGACGGTTTTCTTCATTCTGGATGACTTTTGCAACAAGAGAGATACAAAATCTTGCTACAAAAGCAATGTAAATCTATTTAAAACAACACACACAATTTATGCCAAAAACTTTTTTGGAATTAACCATTTCGAAGATATTTCCTTTTATTTATGTGAATTTCCCAATACCTAACTTTTCTCAAACAGGAAGTCGTTATTCTTTTCTTTTATCTCCTGGTTCTAAAACGATAATGGAATTTCAATTATATTCGCTATATAGTTACCACTTCTACTAGTAATATTCATTTGCTATCGTATTACATAGGTCAGCAACTTCTCTGTGACTTTGAATTTAACGATTCATTAAATATTATATACAAAGGGTCCGTGTTGTCTTTAACCCATAAACAATCACGCATACCCTGAGTTAGGAATCCCTTAGCTCGAGTGAAGCCAGGTGGATCAACGAGCATTTAAGGTCCGCTGGCGCCCAAAACACTTCATTGTGGAGCAGAAAAGCTTTAAAAGATACACCATCCTGGAGAGGTCGGATCACTGGATATTCCCCTTGCACATACAAGAAAATTAGCAGCAAGATAACTTTTGTAAGTGTTTATCTGGATTAACATGAAGTACATAGACGAATAAATAACAATTGGTCAGGAATTAGACAAGACGATTTCTTAATGCCAGTGTTTTTTTAATCTTATGGATAAATTAACTGAAATGTGCCAAAGGACTCGGGATACAAGATTTCACATAATATGCCACCCAGATTATGCTGTCCTCATATCAGAAACAGAAGATGGATTGCAAAGGCTATTACACCAATTCAATATAAAGGTAAAAAATCTGATGTGTTGTACTCACATGACTTTCTCTACTCTTGTACTAACCATTCTTACAAACTCTTATTCCTATATCTTCTTCGTGTTAGTTAAAATAAACATTTGTACAAGTTATCTTATTGCTTATTTCCTTGTAGGTGCAAGGGGAATATTGGAATACAGTAGGCTTTGTGCGATAGTCAAATCTTTTAAAGCTTTGAGATTCTGTTCTCTTTGTACACGTAACATATAAAAAAATGAACAACGATGACCCATTTCATGAAAGTTCCAAGTTTTCCGAAACTCACACACATAACAAGGTATATCTCCGAAATGGTTCACCCTACAAGAAAATTTATTGAGACATAAATTGTGTATTTTAGCAAGATCTACATTTTTTGTACAGTATAATTTGGTCTATCTCTAATGGTTTACCAGTTATGCAAAAGTCGTCCAGAGTAAATACGACTACAGGGGCTATAGCCAGAAAATTCAAGATATACATTTCATTTGTCATCAAAATATCTCAAACATATGACGTTTTAATCAAAATCGTTAGAGCCATTTTCAAGAAAATCAAAATTTTCGAAAAATTTTCCATGTAAAGGGTAGTTTAGGGTGGGGCTATTTTCTTCAAAATCTTCGTGTCACATCCTTGAACGACATTAAACTTAAGTACCAACTTTGGTTTTTAACCGGCTTTTCGTTTTTGAGCTATGCTGTCCACAGACTGACAGACACAGACACACACACGGACCTTTTTCTAAAAATGCTTTTTTTGGATTCAGGGGGCCTCAAAACATGTATTTCCGGTGAAATCTCGACTTCGAATTTTTGGGTGGAACACAATACTTCCCCTGCTTACCAGTAGAGAAAGTAAAAATATAATGTAGAAATAAACACCAAGAAACTAAATGCCTGACAATGTCAAAAGAAGCATTGCAATTCAAATTAGAAGTGGAAAGAGAAATTATTGAACAGGTTTCCGAATTACTTAGGTATTAAAACAACAATCACCAAAATATAAATCAAGAAGTAAAAACACAGGCGGATGAAATAGCGCAAATATCAGGGTGCATAAAAGACATAATTTGGGGAAATAAGTAAATAGCAGTAGAGAGTAAAGTCCGCATTTATAAGGCAATAGATGAATCTTAACTTATGCAACAGAAACCAGAGCAGATAGTCAAAACAAAACAAATATTATGTGCATGCGAACTGAAAATATTAAGAACAATTTAAGGAAAAACTTTATTAGATAAAATACACAATACAGAAATCACAGAAAATTGCGAAATTATAGCGACGGAAGTACTGAAAAGAACACATTAAGAGAATGGAAAACAACCGCGTCGTGAAAAGAGCCAAAGAAGGCAGACCTTTAGATGGGAAAAGGACAAGAGGAGGATCCGCTAGAATTGACAACATGGAGGAATAAAAGGGGAAAGGAACAGGATCTTATGTTATACACAAAGAACAAGAATACGTGTTTGTAAGAATAGTTTGCACAAGGGTGGAGAAAGTAATGCTAGTGCAACATTCCTCCCCCCTCCTCCCCCCCCCCCCCCAACCCAACAACAACCATTATTTCTGCACGTTGCCACCAAAGTTATTTTGTCTTACATTTTTAGTTCCTTTTCCTGTGAGCGATTTATCCAAAGGCACACCTTGGCAAGTTTTTTTTATTGTGTTGCTGGTCCAGATGGTGCTGCAGAATTCTCAAGTTTTTATAGCTTTTGAAACGCTTTAACCGCAAGCCTCTGAGCGTGACAACCGACGCAGAACATGTGGGGGATAAAGGCAGACATGACATTTATTGCACTTCGCTGCTGTATCGGACGATTGACTTTCTTTTTGGAGGAAAAGTTTCTTTCATTTCTTTAAAGCCGATCGCACGCTACGAAGGTCCCTGTTTTGATGTGTCCATATAGACCCGACTTCCATCGACGCTACTATATTAAATTGCTTCAAGGCATCAAAAAAGAAACACAACTCTATCTTGATGTCTGGAAAGCTTCAGCAACCTCCTTTGAAAGCTGGAGGATTTTTCTAGTTTCATTTTCTATGGAGTAGAACTAGTGGAGGTGCTCAATTAGGCTAGACAGTCTGAACAGAAGTGAAGTCTTCATAAAGTTTAAGGGAGGCGGAATGTGGAGATAGTCAAGTAGACTCTGAACAAAGTAATCCTCTGTTACCTTGTGAAAACTCCTTTTAAAAACAGCAGGCACACATACAGATCTCTAGGAAATATTTATAACACATTTCATTATCCAACCTCTTAAATTTTTTCTTTAAAAAGTTGTTATAAAATAAACTGAAGAAAATATTTTGTGAAAAATAGTGTATATTGCTGCCACAAAATTAGTATAACTGCATATAAATAACACAGCAATGAAACTGGTTACACTTGGGCTATATATTTGGCCTAGAATTATATATCAACTATCTGTAATAGTTGTGCTCGAATAAATTTTTCATTATGCAGAAATATGCCGAGAAAAATTGTCATTTATATGAGAAAAATCTGATGTGTTGCACTCACATGACTTTCTTTGCTCTTGTACTAACCATTCTTACAAACACTTATTCCTATATCTTCTTCGTGTTAGTTGAAATAAACATTTGTACAAATTATCTTATTGCTTATTTCCTTGTAGGTACAAGAGGAATATTAGAATACAGTAGACTTTGTGCGATAGTCAGATCTTTTAAAACTTTGAGATTCCAATCTGTTTGCACACTTGACATATAAAAAATGAACAACGATGTTCCATTTCACGAAAGTTTTATGTTTTCCGAAACTCACACACATAACAAGGAATATCTCCGAAATAGTTCACCCTACAAGAAAATGTATTCAGACATAAATTGTGTATTTTAGCAAGATCTGCATTTTTGTACAGTATGATCTGGTCTATCTCTAACGGTTTACCAGTTATGCAAAAGTCGTCCAGAGTAAATACGACTACAGGGGCTATAGCCAGAAAATTCAAGATATACGTTTCATTTTTCATAAAAATATTTCAAACATATGACATTTTAATCAAAATCGTTACTCATTTTCAAGAAAATCAAAATTTTCGAAAAAATTTCCATGGAAAGGGTAATTTAGGTTGGGGCTATTTTCTTCAAAATCTTCGTGTCTCATCCTTGAAAGACACTAAACTTAAATACTAACTTTGGTTTTTAATCTACTTTTCGTTTTTGAGTTATGTTGTCCATAGACTGACACACACACACACACACACACACACACACACACACACACACACACATGGCGGCGCCGTGGCTGAGCGGTTAGCGCGCTCGCCTACCACCTAGGCGGCCCGGGTTCGATCCCAGGGACCCACATGTGGTATTCTTGGTGGACGAAGCGGCGTCAGGGCGGGTTTTCTCGGGGTGCTCCGGTTTCCCCCGCCATCTCACTCCACCGGTGCTCCATCTTCATGTATCATCAGTGTCACCGCCTGCGGTGCCGTAGTAGTAAAAGCGGGCGTTAAACACTACAACAACAACCACACACACACACAACTGCTGCCTTCTGGTTACGCCTGGCGCCTTCTAGTTGAATAAGTAAATATATTTTGTTTGCCTTACACGATGAAAGCAACTGGTTTATTTTAAAAACTGTCTCTAAGCCTCTTCAACATTTACACTTGCTTTTTGCCTGATGTAAAGTCAATAATAAAAAAGTTTCCCAGTGTGTAACTTTTGCAGTGCACAAGTATAAAATTTTCCAAAAACATTTAATTTAAAAAGTTGTAACACTGTATAGAGAATTCAAAGTAGGCAGCTATCAGCACCATATTTTCCTCTAGCTAAGGAAAAAAAAAACAAAAAAAAACTAGAGACTTATTCCAGCGGTTAGTTTATTAGGTAGTGCGTGATGAGTGTAGAGACAGAAAATATCGAACTTTTACTGATAAATTATATGTCTATAAAACGGCTATAGTTTGATATAGAAAAAAATGCTGCTAAGGATAATGTGTAAAGCTGAAAATTATAACAACTGAATATATAGGAACTGGCAAGAGCGCGGGAGTAGAAAAGGACGAAGCTAATGGCAACTTGTGTGCGCTGGATAGAGACAGATATCTCATAACTCATTACTGTCTTCTAAGTATGAGACAGACTATAGCAAATTTAGATGACTTGTTTCAGATACTTATCTGTGCATACGTTTGCAACAAACTCGGTGACATATTTGTGTTACTAGGTTACTTGGACAACAACTGCCGTTTCGTTTTCGCCGTTAGCTTCTGTATATTTTTTATCTTATGGGTCGCAGGCGTAGAACTACATTTTTGTGTTGACTTTATTAATTTGATTTGAAAACAAGTTCTAATGCTAATGTTACGGCATTTTTAACTGCTCTTTTGTGTATTTTGTTTCATGCTAATTTATTTCTTGGCCGTGTAGCCCACCGTTAAAGCGTAAGCTAATGTTATGAGATTTTAAAAGTATTTTTGGGGTATTCTTATTCATGGCAATTTAATTTTTGGTCGCGTATCTTGCTCTTAAATTACGAGCATTTATGCGTTAGCGTAAACGGGGCTTATGTCTGTATGTGTAACGGAGGGGGGACACTTCGACCCACTGCGACCCCGACATGGATCTATTGAGGGCTACCAACCCCAGGGGCAGGGATAAGGCGAAGTGAGACCGTAGGCTTGTCGGAGAGCGGAGCCAACGAAGCTCAAAGACACACGTCCCTAACAGTTACAGGTATTGACTACCTGACGCACAACCGAAGTGTGTCCTCTACCAAGGGAGAAGGCGACGAGGTGACCTTGCATCTGTCCGCATTCGACGGAACGTACCGCAGTACCAACCAAACCTGAAAGAGGAGAAGGTAGGGGAAATAAGAGACGAAGGGAAAGGAATCCACGAAGAAGAGATTAAAGTGCACCCCAGCATTCGCCTAAGAGACATGGGGAAATCACGGAAAAGCCCAAGTCAGAGTACGCGGCCACGAGGTTCGAACCCGTGACCTCCCGAATGCGGGCCACAGACGTTGCCGCCTGAGCCATTCCGCTCGGTCATTATGTGTAAATAAATGCTATTATTAATATCTTGCCCTGGTTATGGCAAGAAGCATTTACTTGTAGTGTTAATCAAGACGCATCTATATATGTACCATATATGATTGATTATATTGTAACTGCTTTTCCAAGTTATTGTAGAGGAGAGTTCCATTCTATATTACACGTGAAAAACTGCTTAATTTTGCTCAGAGGCCCCTTTATTAGTCTTGAGGTTCTTTTACGTGCTGTAAATCTAGGACACGGGACCACCGGCCTAAAGGATTTTTACGCCAGGTTTGAACCCGCGACCTTCGGACCCCTAGACCACGGAGGACGACATCGTCATCACCTCATCACTGCAGACAACGGGTTCCGCCGATCTTTAGGTGCCTCCACCTCAGGAATGGGTGGAATAAGGTTACCCCGAAGGTCGATCTTACAATATGGAAAGCGTTACACAAACAAGAAATTTGCATAAAATTGGATAACATTGTAGAAGTTAGAAAGCGTAGTTGTGTTGCCCCGTATGTCTGATGGAGGTCGTGATGAGAGAAATAAAAGACCCATTCTCGTGTCTAACCTACTTTGAACAAGTTCATGGAACCCGACCGTCTAAAGACACCTATTCCGAAAACAAAGAGGTGAGAGAAAAGAAGAGTCAGAGTTAGAAAGGCGCGCTAAGAAAAAAACCTGCTTTGTAATTCTACTGGCAAAACGTTTACAAGTGGCCATCCCCAAAGGAAGGAACAGCTGTACACACAGATGTCAAGGGACCTCGGTGTGGACAGTCAGTTCAGATGACATATTGTTTCCCAAACAAAAGAGCTTTCATTCCTACTTTGGTATTCTATAAAGGCATCCAAACAAAGAATCGTTCGGTGGATGATTTAAGTAATCCACTCATGTGGTTGAAATATTAAAAATGTGCAAAATTCTGCTAGTAGAAAATTTTATAAATTATTAAAAATGAGGTTTTTAAAACTGAAATTTGGGTGTATTTAATTGAAGCCAACAGCGAAACAATGGACTTTTCCAAACGTTCTTTCAGAGAGGTGTCGTATATTGTTAATTCATTTAAATATTCAATATAATTGCCTCTGTTTGAAGAGCCTTGAATCTCATTGCGATCTTGAAAAGCAAGCGCTCGTTTTCCTAGAAAACAGAGCCCATACAAAATGAGAAAGGAAAGATTTGTCCTTTTTCACTTCCTTGCCATGGTGTTCAACTGAAAGCTCATAGTGATTATTTACTGAAAATTCTGCAATATATTTGTTTTTCACATATTGTGTGATTATAGCAACAGTTGTGCCGTTTGCTGCGTTATGAGTGTTATCTAAATCTTCACAACCGCTGGAATTCCAGACGCCCTTTTCTTTTGAGAAAAAAATCAACAAAACATTTGCTTAAAATAGTATGACTCAGTCAGGATTTACTTCCGTGAACTTATCACAGAAGAATTTGCTACTTTAGTTGTGACTCATGTCGTGACGTCATGGATGTATACCACCTGTGTAAATAACTTCGTCCCAGAATTCGTGCAAATCTTTACCCTAGAACTACTATTAAGTAACCAAGTGTCCAAATCATGCCCAAATATCCACAGTTGAAGCGTACACATACAAAAACCAATTGCTAATTATTCCCTATTCACGAGTATAAATACCATACTACCATTTTTGTGTCATACTTGTATGAGTAATGATAGTGACTAAAAGGTTTGACCCACCAGATGACGCAAATGAACTTTGTATCACGCTTCAACTATTTTATTTTCTTTCTTGTATATTATTTCAAAAGAATCAATTCACATATACGTTAAATGAATGTTGAGTGTTTCTGTTAAAAAATTGTGGTGCTGCAATAAAGTATGGCCCTCGTTTTGACAAATGTCCTTGGCGTGGCAGTTTGTCCCTACACCTCTTGAAATGTAACTATTGAACTATAGTGTTTTTCAAATGGGAAGAGTTCTGATCTGCAGCCAATGAGATACATTTACATGCACAGAGTTGCAAGCTCATTACCCCCACTCTTGATATTTGTTGGCGCGCGTCAAGCCCCACTTAAGGGGAAAGCAATATGACAACACACCAGGACAAGTTTGGTTTTCGTTGGGGTCACTCCACGACCATACAATTACTGTGTGCGGTCGAGAAGGTTGCCCTGGGGTTCCAGGAAAACTTTAAGACCAAAGCAGTTCTGCTGGACATGGAAAAGGTCTTCGCCACAACAGGCACCAACGGCAAACCTCACTCCCCCATATCTCGCACTGATTGGCAGCTTCCTTCAGGACCGCACTTTCAGAGTGAGAGTGGAAGGAAGACTGTCTACACTAAGAAGTATAGCAGCAGGAGCCCCAGAGGGCAGTGTATTCTCCCCGCTACTCTTCGCAGCATACATGTCCGACTTCCCCACTACGACATGCCAGTATGTGGATGATGTCCTCATCATGACACAAAACAAGAATGTGAGATATTGCCTCCCTCCCCTTCAACGAAAACTCAATGACGTTGGCCGCTGGATTGAGAAGTGGAGAATGGCTATTATCCGGGGAAAAGCTCCGGCACTCCTCCTTGGTAAAGTTCGCCAATGGCGGCCGGAGCGGTCACTTCGGCTCAGGCGGAGAAATATCCCATGGGTAACCACCGCCAAATACTTAGGCGATCTCCTCGACCACGGGCTAACATACGCTCCACACGTCCGCGCAAAGGTCGTACTCGGCCATGCTGCACTCAGACAGCTCTACCCTATCCTCCGTTCCACCATGCCCACTTACCTAAAACTACGCCTTTACCAGGCAATCATCCCGCCATTGATCTTGTATGGCTACGAAGCCTGGGGATCGGCGGCACCCTCCACCATACGCAAACTGCAGACTCTGCAGAGCACGGCGTTAAGAACAGTATATGATACCGGGTGTAGATTCCCGTCTTACATCCTCCACAACCACTCCGGACTACCCTACATCATGGACTTGGTGAGGGAGCGATCCCGAACCATGCACACCAAACTGAGTTCCCACACACACCAACCAACTGGTACGGGTCACTAGGTCAATACGACCACAGAGCACCCTGTAGAAGGAAAAGTTACGTCCTGTCTAAGGACGCCCTTGGGTAACGGTAATGCCTCTCCCATCTTCTAATACTTACTCACCTATTTCTGCCCCCTTCCTGCATTCAAACTTAGGTATACAGGAAGAAACCATGCCCACAGACACAAAATCTTGAAAATATTTTAACACTTTATATACTGCACAGATAAAGCCGCATTAAGCGGCTACGTGCTGTGCAGATAAACATACCGTACAGGAGAACCTATTCGACGTATTCTCGAATGCTGGAATGCAATTGGTTGCTGGCCTGGAGACGCTTAAGGACAAACTCCTTCCCATTTGAAAAGCACAATAATCCTAGTAGTAGCAGAGGTGTTCAACAATGTATGACCGGATTCCAGATTGAGATCTATTAACACTCAAAGCAAATATGTTTCAATTATCAAAAGTACCATTACTGTACAACTAGTACTTAAAAGATTTAAGTCCACTACTTTCTATGCAGTGAGTAGTAAACGCAGACACCCTATCGTTTTAATTTTAAAACTAAACAATCTGATGTGTTGCACTCGCATGACTTTCTCTACTCTTGTGCTAACCATTCTAACAAACTCTTATGTCTATATCTTCTTTGTGTTAGTTGAGATAAACATTTGCAAAAATTATCTTATTGCTTATTTGCTTGTAGATGCAAGGGGAATATTATAATACAGTAGGCTTTGAGCGATAGTCAAATATTTTAAAACTTTGAGATTCCGTTCTCTTTGCACGATTAACATATAGAAAATGAACAACGATGTTGCATTTGACGAAAGGTTAAAGTTTTCCCTACAAAAAATAAAATTATTTGATAATAAATTATGTGTTTTAGCGAGATCTACATTTTTGTATAGTAAGATTTACTTCGATTTACGAGTTATTTAAAAGTCGTTCAGATAAACAGGACTACCTAGGCTATAGCCATAAAATTAAAAATATACATTTCATTTGTTATATGGCATCACTAAGGAGGTAAAAAGATCCCAATTGCGGTATCTATGTGTGTGTTTTTAAATCTTGTATGTTACATTTACATGACTTTTACCACAATATTTTGACGTCGCTTATGTGCTCTAATGTTACGAAAATTTTATTTTTCTAGCTCTCATACTTCATTAAATTGAATGTGAGTGGTGAGTGAGGATGGAGGGAGGGAGGAAAAGAGGGAGGGAGGGAATATATTGCTGTTATCTGCATATATCTGCATTCTTGCAACAAAGCTTTTATTTTACATCTTGCCTTAGTACAATATGAGTCGCGTTGGTTACCTGTTGCTTTTGGACACCCCCCTAGCAACTATGGTAGCAAATTACATCCCTTTATTATGATTGCTCCCCCTCCGCCTCTCCAATGTTCCCCCTACTTCGCCTTCCTTCTCCTGGAGTTCCCCTAAGAATTTTTCCACATTTGTTTACCCTCCTGGTCGTTTTATTGGTTAACATTTTTATTGCTATGATTGTTCCATTTCCTTTCTCATAGAGCTTCCTTGCATTCTCTCACATTCCCATATTCTACATCAGGGTGCATGCCTCGTGCAATGTGTCAACAAGCCACCACGCTGTGTGATAGGTAAGGTGAAGAATACGCCTCAAAAGACCCCAGGAAACGATTCAAAATCCACCGAAGGATGAGCCCCATTATATTACTATTTTATGGATCCCTGCCACCTTAATTTTGACATGGATGGATAGCATTTTGTATGTTCACTCTGGACGCTAGTGGTAACTGGAGGGGCAAGGGGATAACCCAAATCCTTACCTATCATTTCAGCACCATAACCATGACCTGCTGGCAGGCTGAGATTCAGCCTGAAGTATTTTGCTGCGTACTTACTCCAATAGGGTTAAACAGAAGATAGGTGGAGTGTTTATAAATTTAGGATGTTTGGGTTTTGAAGCAAGCTTGTTGCCCCTTGACGATTGTCTATCAAGATACAGCAAGGTGTGTACCCTGGTGAAATAAAAAAGTTTAATCGTCTTAAAAAACAGTGAGGTAATGCTGGTTCTACCAGGGCATTCTTGCTTCAACCGTCATTGGATTTAGGGGGTCACCATGCAGTGTTTTTGATAAATCTCGACATGGAATTTTGGATGGAATAAAATACTTCTACTTACTGTATGTAGCAGAGAAAATAAACATGAGTTTTCTTTATTTAGGGATCTGAAAGCATGTATCTCCGCTAGAAGTTTGACGTTGAATTTTTTGGATGCAATAGAACGCTTCCTCTTACCTATAATAGGTAGGCAACAGACAAAATAAAAGTAATTAAACCTTTGTTGCACTCTTCATGTAATTCCTGAACCAGTTTAGATATCCCCATCACAGGCACCTTAAAGAAAGTAGTTCGAATAACCATAATTATTAATGGACTGGCCATTCATTCAAAGTCGAATGCCGTGAGTTTAATCCCAGCGATTGCAATCAAATGTGGCTGCAGTAAAGGATGGGGAGAGCCCACGTAAAACAACCAGTGAGTGCTACGCATATATGATGACGGGATTACAATAGACTACAACTGCTTGGATTTTGATTTTTGAAGAGCCTTCTACGATCCGTATACAAAATGGAAAAGGAATATAATTTAAATATTTCTATAAAAACACCAAAATAACGGCACATAGAGGAAAATATCAAGGTCAAAAGTAAATATTGCCAATAAATGCCTTGAACAGCTCTCTAATTTTAAATACTTAGGCTACGATTTAGACAGTGTTCTAAAAAACAAGACAAGCAAGCTCCAGCAGAAATGCGAAACTATAACAAGAACTTCAAAGAATTAAAAAGGAAAGAAACGAGATTTTATAAAACTATGGAAGTTCCAGTGTTTAAGTACGGAAGCGAGTCATGGATTTAAAAGAATGAGATAAAAACAAAATACAAGCTGCAGAAGTGAGACTTTTAACAAGAATTAAAGAATGTGCCGAACTAGATTTAATGAGAAATGGAGAAATTCGAGAGGAATTAGGCGTATAAAAATTATAAGATAAAATAGAAGAAAATATACAGAATTGAAAAGAACATATGAATAGAATGAGTGAAGATGATCCTAGAAGATGATGGGAGTATATATCCCTGAAGTGCAGAAGAAGAAGGAGAACAATAAATAAATAGATATTTTTGACATAAATAGCTACTAATGCCTTTATTTTTACTTTCTCTGCTACGTATATAAAGTAGAGGAAGTATTGTGTTCCACCCAAAAATTCGATGTCGAAATTTCACCGGAAATATGCTGTGTTTGTGTCTGTGTGGGGGGGGGGGATCTGTGTGCCTGTGTGTCAGTCTATGGACAGCATAACTCAAAAACGAAAAGTCCGTTTAAACCGAAGTTGGTATTTAAGTTTTAATGTCTTTTAAGGGTGCGGCACAAAGATTTTCAAGAAAATTCCTCCCCCCTAAACTACTTTTTACATGGAAAATTTTTCGAAAATTTTGATTTTCTTGAAAATAGCACTAACGATTTTGATTAAATATTACTGTACAACAAATGTAGATCTCGCTAAAACACAGTTTATATCCAAATAAATTTTTTGTAGTGACCATTTCGGAGATATTCCTTGTTATTTGTGTCAGTTTTGGAGAACATGCTTCTGTCAAATGCAACATCGTTGTTCATTTTTTATGTATTAACCGTGCAAAGAGAACGGAATTTGAAAGCTTTAAGAGATTTGACTATCGCACAAAGCCTACTGTATTCTAATATTCCCCTTGCACCTACAAGGAAATAAGCAATAAGATAATTTGTACAAATGTTTATCTCAACTAACACGAAGAAGATACAGGAATACAGTTTGTGAAAATGATTAGTACAAGAGTAGAGATAGTCACGTGAGTGCAACACATCAAATTTTCTTAATGCCATTTTGATGATGCACTTATGATAATCTAAAACTTTGATTAAACAATTTTAGGGGGTTAACGCCCCCTTCCCCCCTTTGAGTCCTGCATCCGCCTCTGGCTGAAGCTGACTGCATCGTCAGTGAAGTTCCTTCATGATCACTAGCATTGGGACAGAATCTGCAGTTGCAGGACGATTTCCAAACATTCCTGTTTCAAAGCATGGAAACTTCCAGCTGCACTCTCGTGTTGTTAACGCTGCATGTAATGGGTTGGTACCAGTGTGAAGATCCAAACATAGCAGACCAGCTTCTAAGTTCATCGATCACCGACCGCAATGGCTACGCCTGTTGGAAAAAGGAATGGAATACAAGCTGCCCTGAATTCTTCTGCCATTTCTTGCTGTTCAAGAACGCTTGAAAATACTCTTCCTTGATGGATTGAGAGGCAAGCTTTTCTCTTCCTCTACCGCGTCCTCCTTTTTAAGTTTTAACAAGCTTTTCTGACCACTTCGCTTTATCACGTTCTTAATGGATGGAGTTCTGAACCTAAGTGAGCATTCAGAATAAAATTAGACGTAAGCATTTAAAATTTGAAGATAAATGCTTGTCCATCATTCACCCTAAAGGCAGTGGTGAGAAGAAAATGCGGGAAACGAAGGAAAACAACTGACGTTAAAAATGCTGCCTTTTAAGTTAGTGCTTTTGGGCTTTGTATAAGCAACCTTTAGTATGAAACAGCAGCGTGGTTCAGCGCTGCCAAGCGAATTTTCATATCTGAAATGTGTACTTTTACTTTCTCTACTGGTAAGTAGGGGAAGTATTGTATTCCACCCAAAAATTCGAAGTCGAGATTTCACCGGAAATACGTGTTTTGAGGCCCCCTGAATCCAAAAAAAAAGCATTTTTAGAAAAAGGTCCGTGTGTGTGTCTGTCAGTCTGTAGACAGCATAGCTCAAAAACGAAAAGTCGGTTAAAAACCAAATTTGGTATTCAAGTTTAATGTCATTCAAGGATGTGACACGAAGATTTTGAAGAAAATAGCCCCACCGTAAACTACCCTTTACATGGAAAATTTTTCGAAAATTTTGATTTTCTTGAAAATGGCTCTAATGATTTTGATTAAAATGTCATATGTTTGAGATATTTTTATGACAAATGAAATATATATCTTGAATTTTCTGGCTATAGCCCCTGTAGTCGTATTTACTCTGGACGACTTTTGCATAACTGGTAAACCGTTAGAGATAGACCAAATTATACTATACAAAAAATGTATATCTTGCTAAAATACACAATTTATGTCTCAATAAATTTTCTTGTAGGGTGAACCATTTCGGAGATATACCTTGTTATGTGTGTGAGTTTCGGAAAACTTGGAACTTTCGTGAAATGGGTCATCGTTGTTCATTTTTTTATATGTTACGTGTACAAAGAGAACGGAATCTCAAAGCTTTAAAAGATTTGACTATCGCACAAAGCCTACTGTATTCCAATATTCCCCTTGCAGCTACAAGGAAATAAGCAATAAGATAATTTGTACAAATGTTTATTTTAACTAACACGAAGAAGATATAGGAATAAGAGTTTGTAAGAATGGTTAGTACAAGAGTAGAGAAAGTCATGTGAGTGCAACACATCAGATTTTTTTTTTTATTTTTTTATTTATTTATTTATTTATTTATTTTTTATTTATTTAGAGTCGCTTTAACAATTAAGTCACATCGCGACTATTCTATATAATACAGCGGTATAGAATAAACTTGTTACAATTATTTAACCAAAATCATAAAAATACTAATCAACAAATCAGTACAACAAAAATATCCTTCATATTATACTTTCGTATGTAAGTCTGTACTTTTGAGAAATGATAATACCCTTCTGCAGTTGGATGTCGTGTTCAGAATGGTGGATAAGTCTCCAGTGATGTGATGAAGCTGTCGTTGTATAGCGTATTGCTTACATTCTGTGAGATGTTTTACTGTGAGGGAAATGTGTATTATGTCTACAATTGTTGATATACGAACCTAAAACTAACAAAAGCTACCCAGAAATAGTTTTGTTTTTATTTGTGCTACAAAATATAAATCCTACAAGTTACAGAGCTACACGCGGTACAATAAATATTATGCGAAAGAGAATCACGAATATATTATACAAAGCAATTAAGATCATACTTTCAGTAATATCACTAATGAACTATGTTTATTGAAGACTCAAGAACCAAACAATATAATATTGTAGCAACACTGGCACTGTTTACTGTTCAACTGTCTTGTGGACATAATTTTGAACTGTTAATGGTACTCTGTTTACATCGTACCAAATCCACAGCGTGATTGCGTGTTCACAGATAGACATTCTCCTGAGTTAATGTCAGTAATTGCATCACTATAGAACAGACATAGGTAATTTGATAACACCTTTCCAGCTATAACACCTTTCGAGATAAGTAGGCTGATAAATTTAATGTCGACTAATAATTGAGGAACTTGAACCAACTTTTGAGGATGTGGAATAACTTCTTAGCATTAGAAGCTGTAGCTATTGAAGTGTGAAGTCGTATTCAGTCACACGTTGGAAAGAACATCTGAAGCCGGATTAGCGTTTTATACGTCACACATTGATAAGTAGGGCTAGGAAGTTCATGCATTTGCATGTTTTTTCATAGGGGTTTAAAATGTATGCTTTTACATTATGTGCACGAATTATGGAATTTTCAGTTATTTGGACATGATTTTATGCTGCATATAACCGCATATTTTCCTAATTTTTTATAAATGCATAATATTTCAATATTATAGCCCTTATATTGCATATTTTAATGAGTTTTATGGTTTTTTGTTATTGTTTTCCGTCTGGATAATTTTTTTCGTATTGGTAATATTGCATATGATGATACAACTGACGAAGATTTCAATATTATAGCCCTTATATTGCATATTTCAGTTATTTTAAATGTTTTTATTATTTTCTCCATCTGTATAATATTTTTCACATTGGTAGTATTGCACATGATGATGCAACTCGCGAGGTGACGAGAACTAATACTGAGTCATGTTGTCATGCAGTGAATCCCCTGTTTCCATCCTTTCATTATATGCGCGCAGAGAATAATCAGTTCGTTATCTGAGACGTTTACATAACAAAGATAAATTGCAGGTCAACGTTTCGAGCAGCACAATTATATGCTTGTCTGCCCACCAGTAGTTGTGTCGTGGTCTTCAAACGTAACAGTGTTGTGAACTAGTTTCTACCAAATTAAATTAGGCATATAACATATTAAAAAGCTGTTCAAATGCCGAAAATAAAACCAACTTCGAGTACTAGATTAATTAATTTACAGAACGACTATTCGATTTAATATCTACAGATAATAAGGTACTGTTTTGTGGAGCGTGTGAGAAAAATGTAGGAAGTGAGAAAAGATTTCAAATAGTTCAGCACATAAACACACAAACAAAGAACCTGTTCAAAAACAGCTAGTAGAGTCATAAGAGAGCGTTCTAGTAACAGCTAGTAGAGTGTTTAGAGAGCAAGGTTACTGAATTTTCCTATGACCTGTGCCAAGCATTTTTAGCTGCTGATATTTCCTTGTTCAAAATTAATAAGCCGACATTTAAAAACTTTCTTGCCAAGTACACTCGACAGCATGTGCCTGAAGAAAGTATACTGCGTAAGACTTATGTAGCACATTGTTACAATAATGTATTGTCAAATATACAAAATGAATTAGCGGATCGGTTTGTGTGGTTGCCTGTTACCCCTGACTCTGAGCGCCGTTCTATTTCTAATATAATCGTGGGTGCTTTAAATTATGGTCAAAGGACCACACCTTATCTTCTTAATGTGTGCGAATTGTCGGCCACTGACAATGTACCTGTGACCCAGTTTGTGATGGACTCTTTGAAATTACTATGGCCATGTGGAATGACATACGATCGGTTACTTATATTTGTTACTGATGCAGGTCCTTATATGGTAAAATCAGGACAAACTCTGGAAGGTATTTTTCCTAACGTAATTCATATAACTTGTTTGGCACACGCTCTTCATCGCATTTCTGAGACAATAAGTGATTTTTTTCCCATTGGTAGATAGATTTGTGTGCAGTACAAAGACAATTTTTGTTAAATCTCCTAAAAGAGTTAAGTTGTTTAGATCAACAGCACCTAATATCAGACTTCCTCCTGCACCAGTGTTAGCTCGATGGGGAACATGGGTCCATGCAGTTTTATATTATGCTGAGCACATAGAAATAGTCGAAGAGGTTGTTAATTCATTGAACTCGAAAGATGCTTCATTAATAGCAACTGTGCAAAATATTCTGTCAGGCACTAGGTTAAAAGAGGATCTTAGTTTCATATTTGCCCATCTTTCCTTCTTACCAACAGCCTTAATGGCATTGGAAGCTGTAGGATCTCCTTTGCATGAATCACTTACTGTCTTTGAAAAAACAATATGTGATCTAAGTTCGGTTCCTGGTAGCATAGGACAAAAAGTGAAAGAGAAAGTGAATTATGTAATTTCAAAAAATTCTGGTTATAAACAGATGTGCGATATCCGAGACATCCTCGCAAGAAAACCATCTGTCACACCAAGAGACTTGACTCTCTCTGTGAGGCAGTTAACATCATTTAAATATGCCCCGATAACATCTTGTGATGTGAAGAGAAGTTTTTCACGTTACAAAAGTGTTTTGCGAGGCAACAGACAATGTTTTACACTTGAAAATGTTTGCAAAGTGTTGGTTGTGAACTGCAATTTAGCAGTTAATACTAGCAGCAGGACCACTTCTGCTTCAACCTCTAAGGAATAAGGTAACTTTATTTATTATTTATAGTAATTCGTCTTGTCTACTGCAAGGGACATTGTTTTAATTAAATAGTGCATATTTCTTGGCATATTTTCAAGTTTTTAAGTGCATATTTGCATGCATATTTCAGTGTTTTTCAGAGCATGAACTTCCGAACCCTATTGATAAGACAGTTTGCAGGAATAATAGTTCATACCGCCTGATAATGTAAAAGTCCTTTGTTGTGCATTCCCTGCCGCCAATAGAGCAGTGAAATTCCTTTCCTTGAATATGTGTGAGTTTTGTTTAATTATTATGGTGGTAAGGTATTTTAATAAAGGATTCTCCATTTGTACTTAGACGTTGCCGACCAGTGTAGATTATAAAACAATTCCCCAGTCAAATACAGCTGTGCTCATATTTACACACCTTAAATCTGCTTTATTATTTTATAACTTTTTGTGTTTGTTGCTTTCCACGCACCTAGACGCTACAAGACTTACGATCTTTTCACTTCGACAGACAACCACGAGAGTGTGCTGCTATGCACAAAAGTGACTCTACCAATGCCGTTACAACTCTACTCTTCTTCTTCTTTACCTGATTACCCTTCCCAAATGTAAAACTTACACCCCCTAGGACTTACAAGCCAGTGCCTAGGGTCAGACGCTCGTTGGGGAGCAGAGGAACCGATGGACCGGACAGAGTGAAGACCTGGGCCAGGTATGATAGTGAGGAAGAGGTTGATATGAAATGCACGTGAAATCAGTGATTGGAAAGGTGATGATGGAGCAAGTGGTGGAATGAGTGACGGGGGAAATCGGAGAACCCGGAGAAAACCCGCCCAGATATCATTACATCGCCGTTACAGCGAGAAGTGTAAGCTGTCGATAATCGAGTATTGTAAAACATTAGTGTGAGACTGTAAGACACGAAATAAAGATACGAATGTCAGGAATACACGCTTTTTTATCAACACAAGTCCTGTCTGCTTCATAACTTCCCTACAAAATACTTGCCAAATCTAAATGCCCTAAATGCATCTGAAACAGCTTTATTTTGTGATTTGTTAAATTCTCAGAATTCGTTTTGCTTTCTAATCTTTAGAACCGGCCTATGCTATGTGATTTGTGAATATGCTGTGTTCTAAGAAACTAAGCTTTGAATTATTGATTTCCTATTGACTAGTTCTCCCGAACCTGTTACTGCCTTAGCTACTCTAAGTTATTCCTAATTGTTTTTCCTCAGCATGAAACTATATAGCGTTCCACTCTTAGAAGACAGTATGGAGTTAAATGGGACATCTCTGTCTCTATCTAGCGCATACCAGTTGCCATTAGCCGCGTCCTTTTCTACCCTCGCGGTGTTGCCAGATTCCTAATAGCATGGTATAAATATTCATTTGTTATAAATTTCAGATTTGAACACATTATCCTATGCAGAATTTTTTTCTCTATCAGGTCATATCCTTTTTAGAGTCATTATACATTTCTATAGGCCTAAATTTCTTCAGAAAACGTTTTTTTTTTCAATAGAAGTCCGATATTTGCTGTTTCTACACTCATCACGCACTAACTAACAAACTAACTGCTAGAATGCATCTATATTTTTTTCTTAGGTAGAGTATACCATAGTGCTACTACCTGCAAACTTGGAATTCTCTATGTTTACCCAGTTAAGTGTTATAATTTTTAAAATTAAATGTTTTTGGAAAATTTTATATCTGTGCACTGCAAAAGTTACGCAGTGTGAAACGTTGTTGTTATTGAGTTTACATCAGGGAACCAGCGAGAACAAATGTTGAGGAAGGTTGGAGAAAGTTTTTAAAATAAACCTCTTTCTTTTATTCAGTAAGGCAAACAAAAGGTATTCATCTATTCAGCGTCAGGCCTGACACAGAAGATAGTATAAGGAGCAGCACTAACATTAGTTCGAAAGAAGCCGTGTGTGTAACTGTGAGCTGTTATTGCGTTATTTGTTTAATATTTTTGTAAATATTTGTAGTTATGGAGGGGGAAGCTAGGAAGAGACGATATGTTGGTAAATTAAGAAGTAAGGAACGCCAAATAATTATGAATGTGTTATATTATTTTTGAAGCAAAATGCGTGTAAGGCAGTAAAAGAAACAGCTAAGGCTATCGGGTGTTCAGAAGCAGTAGTGTGTATGATTAAAAAGGAACTAATGAAAGGTCCTCTAAGAACGCCATCGAAAAAGAAAGCAAAAAGGGCGGGACTACACAAAACGCTAGGTTAACGCAATATGATTGAATAGTGCAAGGTGGAGTGCGGCGAATTGTTCATTCTTTACTGTTTGGAAATATTCCACCCACGCTGAATATAATTTTGTCACAGTTCAACAGTGATGAGACCCTACCAAATTTCTCAAGGGCCACTCTTAGTCGGTTCTTACATGATTTGGGGTTCGAATATGAAAGAAGGGGTAACAAGTGCATATTTATAGCAAGAGACGATATCGATATCATCAGATGGCGACATAAATATCTAAAAGACGTAAAAAGGTTTAGGGACCAGGGGAAATCAGTTGTTTATACAGACGAGTCATTTGTGAATTTAGGTCATACAGTAACAAAGGCGTGGAGGGATACCAAAGTTAAAAGTGCCCGTCTCGTCAAGCAGCAATTGAAGGACTAAGTGCAGGACTCCGGCCACCTCGAGTCGCTCGCGGAGAAAGATTCGCAACTAGTACATGTTGCAACACTGCGCTCCATTTAACGTGTACTGTCTTCTAAGGGTGAAACGCGCTTTAGATAATGACTGCTTATCCTCCTATAATATAATGCTTCTTACGTTATAAATTGATTTTAACATGGACAACTTATTTATTGCAATTATTAAATCTATCTATACCTATATACAAATAAGTGTTTGTCCCTTACGGAATCGATGAAAATTTTCAAATCTAAATGCTTTTATTTATTTCTTCTTTTTTTCTACAGAGGTTTTCATGATATTAATTTTATTGTGCAACATTACATTCACACGATTTTCTCTACTCTTCTTTTATGTAACACTTTCACATGCTCTTCTGTACTCGCTCTTCAACATAGAATTTATACAATTTTTATATGATTGAAATACAAATGCAACGTATAAAATGTGCATGATTTTCTTAACTCAATTTCATTTTACGTAGCACGTGCATGTGTATTTCTCTTCTCATTCTTCTACAAACAATTAATACACTTTTGTATGCTATCGAAATAGAAATGCAACGTCTCATATTACATGCACAAGGTTTTCTCGCTTTTCTTCCTGTGGTATTTGTGATTGTTCAATACTGCATTGTATCTTTAAGGTGTTTTTATTTATTTTATTTAATTTCTTAGAGGGTTCGCCTACCACCTAAGCAGCCCGGGTTCGATCCCAGGAACTCGCAAGTAGTATTCGTCGTGGACGAAGTGGCGTATGGGTGGGTTTTCTCCTGGTTATCCGGTTTCCCCCGCCTCTCATTGCACCAATTGCTCGATTATCACCTTTCTAATCATCGATTTCGCCTGCATTTCATATCATCCTCTTCCTCATTATCATACCTGGTGCTTGGCTGACCACCCGCTTCCAGGTCTTCACTTTGTGCGGTCCATAGGTTCCTGTGCTCACCGATAGGCGTCTGACCCTAGGCACTGGCTTGTAGGCTCTAGGGGGTGTAAGTCCTACATAAGGGGAGGGTAATCAGGTTAAGTAAATAAAATAGTTTATTTCGTAGTTATTAGTTAATAGTTTTTATTCCGTACTGTATCCTAAGAGGTTTTATTAAATATCTGTTCAAGTGTGTTCAATATTTTTTAAAGTCCCCAAAGAAAGAGAAGGTTTTGGGCAACCTAACTTCAAAAGTTTTAGGAATAAATCGTCTAAGCACGGGCAACGCCGGGTATTTCAGCTAGTTTGTTAAATTTATTAATGTTACCAGTCCATAATTAAGGTGAATGAAGGCTTGTGTACTGCATATTATTTTTTCGATGTCAGTGGCTATTAGAATTATTAGTTACGCCACAATAACATCTGTTGAACAGGCGGTTCCAGTAACAAGGTTACCGACTTTAACACTGTTGGCAATCGATTATTCACGCCTCACAATACAGAACTTGTATGATTTCAAATAGTGACTATGATTGCATTCCATATCTACGATAAAAATTTATAAAAGTTTAATGGAATTAATTTGGTTCTGTGTGTAAGTGAATTAAAATTGGCAAAACACGCTGTTTGGGTTACCAGCACAGTAATGCAAGACATCCAATTTTTCACCATGACCGCATGAGGGGAAATAGATCAAAGAGCGCTTCGTCGAAAAAGATTTAATTACAAAACGAATATAACGTTACAAAAGTTAACAACAATTACTAATAAATGTAATAACACTAGCAGAAAACAGCAGCAGAGGTGAAACAGAGGTAACATTTCGATAACAAATTAAATGCATTATTTTTATTTTATGTGTGTTAGCATATTTTAATATCTGGTACCTTTTTTGTGTCATTTATATTCTGTCACATAACGATTTAAATTGCCTTGTGCAGGTGAGCATAACCGCTGTTGACACTTCGAATGGCAACTGTTTTTTTAATTGTTCCATATAGGTTTAACGTCAACGTTCATATCGGCAGCGCTTCCTTTGGGACATCATCATCATCATCATCATCATCATCATCATCATCATCATCATCATCATCATCATCATCAACAACAACAACAACATTCCAAGATAGACCAGGCTGTTTCGGCTCAAAGAAGATCATCTTTCCAGCGGCGTTTAGATCTTCCATCACTACGGTTCCCTTCAGGTTTATATCCTGCAACTATTTTAGTTATATTGACATGTCTCGTGCCATGTCTCCCAATGGGAGAAAATCCCCACACTGGTGCCGGGAATTGAACCTTGGTCTCGTAACCAGAAGTGCTACCACCGCACTAGGGAGACAACCCCGATATTAATGTGGTATTTGAATATAATACCTTATCGTATAGTAAATATATTTTTAGCCTTTTATAAAAGGTTAAATTTAAGGAAGTTGAAAAAATGTAACACTAAAGAAACAAGACATTTTATTATTATGGCTTTAATGTCATACTTCCCTTAAGTTTCCATTAAATTGTTTTCACCATCCAAAATATAATGAATAATAAAAACACATTCTTCACTCAACATCGTCATTGGTACCAGTATTTGGAAGTATACTAAGAATACAGATATTTTCAATACTCTAGAATTCTCAGAATATGGCCCAGATAAGTGAAAGTAGGTCCAGCAAGTCCTATTTTTCCTAGGTTTATTGCATTTGGACCAGAATACTTCTTAAAGGTTTGATACCTGCAGAGAAAACTGGTAAATCTGAAATCATCTTTGCCTAACTTGTACTTGAGAAATAATTGCCCGAAGGAAACCTTTTGAAAACAGAGCCACTGCATGTCCCTTCAAATGATATTTTATCCAGTTACGTCAACCTTTCCTAGCACAAGTTCTTTGCTCAATAATGCTGAAAAGTCATAAAGGTCCTCTTTAGACACATCACTTACCACACATGGCTTGTTCTTTCCTGATAAACCAACGAATTGCATTCGGTAGTGAGGATGATGAATAGGAACACGATACTTCCATTTCCTTTTTCTATGACCGCATGATCACCATCACTCTCCATGATGACTTAATATTAGGAATTAGTGGTCGATGGATTGGGGGATTGGGTGTTCCTGAAGTGGAACCATAGACATTATGGCAATGCGACTGTTCTTGTTTCATCAAGTTGGATAAGTTATTTAGGTTTGGAGTGTATCGCAGGTTAAGTCAGCTCTATTACTGACTTAACCAACTTTGCACTGCTTGTTCGATGGTGTAAAATAGGCTAAGTCAAAAGTGAGTGACTTAACCGCCTTTGCACACGCACAACTGATGACTTCATGACATACCTCCTTTTGCACACTCAAGTTACTCGGCTATTATAAGCGATATGACTTAACCGATTAGACACATGGGTAGAGCACACAAAATTACTTAAAAGGCTGTGGACAACTCATTTGCGATATTTTTGGATTTAACCACTTTTGCATACCCAGTTCAGACTGTTGTTCTCTGATTGTGTCATTCCTTATGTGATCCAAACGGGTATATCCAGCTATGCTTCTTAAAAACTTCATTTCTGCTCTTTCCACCATTCTTTTATCCCTCTTGTTCATTGCCCAATTTTCGGAACCAGATTGGTACGACTATCACTTTATAGAACTTAATATAACTTCATTTCGAACTTTATTTTTTAGAGTTCGTTTATGCGTTCCACCTATATTCTGAAATGTATATATTTTTGTTTTATATATCTATATATCTATCATCATAAAATGAGATCAGCTCCCAAATAGTTAAAATGTTCCTTTGGGACATTTTACCTATCAACTCGTATACAGTGAGCTTTTTATATATTAGATCACATATAATCACTCTCAACCACCCGCCCAGGCGTTTGGGAGGAATGAATAATCTTGGCTAAAGAAAAAATCCCACTCTCCAGCCGGGAATCGAACCCCGCACACACGGGATAACCTATTTGTTTCATAATAAAACCGGTAGTAAAAATGAGTATTCGAAAGGGCATTCAGTGTCTATGCAGTGGTTTTTATAAGCTCGTTCACACCTTTGTCTACACATTTTACACCCACATTGGTCGTTTGGTTGGAGTATTTACCCTCTGTGCACATTTTGAGTTGGTATCCCTGAATCGCAAGCTCGTATGATTGCGTGCCTCTGTTTTTGGTTGCTGTTGACCCACTCCGGTTCACCATGACATCTGTTTCGAAGAAGTATATATCTCCCTTTCCTTTTGCTTTCTCTTAACTGCTGCTTCGTTAAATTCTTTCAGTGGCGTATATTGTGGACTATCTATAGTTAACTAGAAATTAATAAATAGTATTAATAATAATTGTACTACCAGGCAGTTTCCCTTAAGAACAATGATCGCGTGGGGTGGAATATGCCTCGCTCTCTAACATTGAACAGAAGGGAGAATAGGGGTGCAGCAGCCTTCATTCCGATGTGGGCAAGGAGGGGTGAGGTGGCACAATGCGAGAACAAGCACAGCAAGGCTTCCAAATCCCACACACACACACGGGTCTCCGAAATGTGCCGTATGAACACGAATTCTGCATAACAAAAGTAGCACGACAGAGATAGTCCCAAAAACTTAGTGAAACAGGTGAAGTGTTGAGATCATTGTAAGAGGGTAGCACGAGACAGAGTAAAGTGGAAACAGTGTTAAATATAAATTAAATGTAAACTAATCTCTAGTTTCTAAGCTAAATTTTCAAAAATTTAGAATTTAGTGAAGTTTAAGAAGTAAACTATCGAACATTTTAAGTATTCTCTAATATGTAAGCAAATATAATTTAACCTGCAGGAAAATGAACTTACAGGAACTAGCTCAGCCTGAACTAGCTCTACCTTGGTAGAGTGTTTAATAGCACGTGGAGTTAAAAGCAAGACATGGTATGTTTTTAACTGTGCAGCCTCAACAGCTGTATTAGTATTTATTTCCATCCACCAACACAGTTGCCAGTGCTAATTCTTCGATTGTTGTAACTGTTTCGAACAATCTCATAGCGATCTGTAGTTTTAGCAAATGCTCTTATTGCTGCTGACGTCCTTTCCTGGATGTGTACACTGAAGGATTTCGAAGTTGTCTACATTGCTAGTAAACTTGCTAGTAAAATTGGCAACTCCACATATTACCCGAGCTACGTTTGTATTTATATGAGCTATATATACTTTGCTTTGTGTAATATTGCTAGCTTAATCTCCCCTTTAAAATACAGTTAATTGTAGGTGTTCAACAAATGTTGCAATGAATGGACAGTTCAATCCAAGATCCACCACTAAAGTATACATTCTCTCTCGTCTCATTGCCCTGAGGTTTTCATACCCAACTATGCCAACACTACAACAACTGGTTAGCCGAGGAACAAGAAACAACTAGCACGAGAAGAAATTAGTGTAGTTCCTTTTTGAGTAAATTTTACTTAAATTGACCTGCATGGGTCGAGTAATTGCTCACCGTTTTACAGCCCTTATAAGTTTATAGAGAAAGAAGTGCTAGCGAGATTGAAGAAGCCCTATAATCGCCATGAAAGACAGAATCGGCACCGATCCAAAACATTTTCATGTGGTAAGCATAAATATATTCTAAATTTGATGAACTATGGGAAGGCTTCCGACTCTTTCAGCTACGGTGGTGCGGGAATTGCGGATTCCTACCACTCGTACTTCTGACGTCACTAAAGGTACTTCGGTACGAACATTCGACCTGCTCCCGAAGGGGAGATTTTCGGATTGGGTTGAACTCGGCGGGGTAGTGGTTGCCAATACCTGTGAGAGATTGGATACGTTGCGAGGTTGGCGAGGTTACGAGACGTCTTATGGTTCTCTGGTACTGGCCTGACTAGCCAGCAGTTAGTGTCCTAGATTACGCTAACGGTACCAGCGAGATTATCGGCAGTCCCCGAATTGCATGATGCGCCACGCATTCATTTCTACCGCGTGTGGAAGGAAGGGGCGGGGATCTTATAGACTCTAAGTATTGTCCCAAAGAAACCCTTATTCAGAGGAGAGATCCTCGGTTGCCGCCTTGTGGAACTTCGGCAGAAAAGAACTTATATGGCGCCAAACACTGAAAGTCAGTGACAGCTCAGTGTTGAAACCTAGAGATTTATTCACACTTCAACGCTTGTTCATATTTCACGTTATTATTACCATCATTATCATTATTATCATTATCATTATAATTATTATTAATCATTATTATTGTTAATCATTATTGTTAATCATTATTATTGTTAATCATTATTATTGTTAATCATTATTATTGTTAATTATTATTATTGTTATTGTTATTGTTACTATTATTGTTATTATTATTTATTATTGTTATTGTTGTTATTATTGTTATTATTATTGTTTTTGTTTTTTTTAAATTAACGTCCTCCAACATTGCGTCATATCGGACGGTGGGTGAATGAAACGGGTGAAATGATGCTCAAATGAGCCCGAGGTCCACGGAGCTTTAAGTTACCCGACATTCGTCTTCTCAGGATAAGGGAAAACCTCGGAAAAAACCTTACCCGGATAACTTACCCTAAGCGAGATTCGAACTCGCGACCTCTTGAACGTGAGGCAGACACGCTAACCATCACGCTATCGAGGCGGGCATTTTTGTTGTTGTTATTATTATTATTATTATTATTATTATTATTATTATTATTATTATTATTATTATTATTATTATTATTATTATTATTATTGTTATTATTATTATTATTATTGTTGTTATTGTTATTGTTATTGTTATTATTGTTGTTATTATTGTTGTTATTATTGTTATTATTATTGTTATTATTGTTATTGTTATTGTTATTATTATTATTATTATTATTATTATTATTATTATTATTATTATTATTATTATTATTATTATTATTATTATTATTATTATTATTATTACTCTCATTCATTGTATGCATCAACATTTAATATGCTATTATTGCACAATTAAATTGGAGGATGCGAAGAGATGATCTCTACCTCTGTAGAATTGATATTCAATATATAATAGTAATTACGAAAAATGTCACCTTTCACATCGGTGGGCAAAATGGGGACATCGTAGTACAGTATGGTGACGAGCGATTCAGGATCCTTAGCAAGATGCACCGAAGGACGAAGGGTCATGCGCGATATTGCAGTACATTTTATCTCCTTAATGCGAGGTATTAATGACGTCAGTGCCCTCTTATCGGCTCTTTATAGGTTATGACGCTGTTAGAATTCCAGATGTTAGTGGCCGTAACGTTACAAGGACAATTGCGGAAGCACGCAGCACTCCGTTTAGAAGGAAGTACTACAAGGATCAAACAAAGGCATAACTTTGGTGTATAATACAAGATTATTATTACTATTACTATTATTGTTGTTGTTGTTGTTATTGTTATTATTGTTGTTATTGTTGGTGGTGGTATTACTATCATCACTATCAAGCAGCTTTTATTGTGAACATTCCTGACCTTCCGCTCTACATATACATATTTCCACAAGTTTATTCTAATAGACACGCTGTAACACATGTAATGTAATTTTGTGTCTAAACAACTCATTTTAGCAAGACATGAAAAAAAAGAACAGCTCTTTTTGGGGTTCTACATCTGTATGGTAATCGTAGAAGTAAGCAATAAAGGAGTACCGACATATTTACAAACATTCAAACAATTTTATTTTTTATTTATGCAACCATGCACTATAGAGGAAAATGGTAGAGAAACTTGTGTTTTAGCTTAATTTCAAAAAGTCGCTGCTAAAATTTGCGACTTATATCCCTAACACCCTGTATGCTTATTTAAACCCGTGTAATAAGTAATATTTAGTGTACAAGAGTATAAGTTAAGAAGTTTACTTGTACATCTAAAATAATCTGCTATGTTAATATTATTACGTTGAAACTGTTAACTACTTCCATAGTTTGACTTGGGAAGACTCCATTAAGGTGCACGGTTAAAGTTACGTTCGCTTTTGTCGCTTTTTGCTAGAAGAATGTCGGCAACTATAAAACAGCATTCGCAAAAATGCGACATTCTAGTACAGAAACAAACGACATGCCGTTTTCTTCCCAGCTAGTGGAGCTCATTTCTGATCTGGTCTGCGTGGTTCACTTAAATTATACTGTAATTATAGAAATTTCTATATAGCGTTTCACTCTTAGAAGACAGTATGGAGTTAAATGGGACATCTCTGTCTCTATCTAGCGCATACAAGTTGCCATTAGCCGCGTCCTTTTCTACCCTCGCTCTGTTGCCACATTCCTAATAGCATGGTATAAATATTCATTTGTTATAAATTTCAGGTTTGAGCACATTATCCTATGCAGAATTTTTTTCTCTATCAGGTTATATCCTTTTCAGAGTCATTATACATTTCTATAGGTCCAATTTTTTTCAGAAAACGTTTTTTTCAATAGAAGTCCGATATTTGCTGTTTCTACACTCATCACGCACTAACTAACAAACTAACTGCTAGAATGGATCTATATTTTTTTCTTAGGTAGAGTAAACTATAGTGCTACTACCTGCCAACTTTGAATTCTCTATGTTTACCCAGTTAAGTGTTATATTTTTTTAAATTAAATGTTTTCGGAAAATTTTATATATGTGCACTGCAAAAGTTACGCAGTGTGAAACTTTTTTGTTATTGAGTTTACATCAGGGAACCAGCGAGAACAAATGTTGAGGATGGTTGGAGAAAGTTTTTAAAATAAACCAAAAGGCAGTAACTTCTTTCTTTTATCCAGTAGGGCAAACAAAAGGTATTCATCTATTCAGCGTCAGGCCTGGCACAGAAGATAGTATAAGGAGCAGCACTAACATTAGTTCGAAAGAAGCCGTGTGTGTAACTGTGAGCTGTTATTGCGTTATTTGTTTAATATTTTTGTAAATATTTGTAGTTATGGAGGGTGAAGCTAGGAAGGGACGATATGTTGGTAAATAAAGAAGTAAGGAACGCCAAATAATTATGAATGTGGTAGATTATTTTTGAAGTAAAATGCGTTTAAGGCAGTAAAAGAAACAGCTAAGGCTGTTGAGTGTTCAGAACCAGTAGTGTATAGGATTAAAAAGGAAGTAATGAAAGGACTTCTAAGAACGCCATCGAAAAAGAAAGCAAAAAGGGCGGGACTACACAAAACGCTAGGTTAACGCAATATGATTGAATAGTGCAATGTGGAGTGCGGCGAATTGTTCATTCTTTGCTGTTTGCAAATATTCCACCCACGCTGAATATAATTTTGTCACAGTTCAACAGTGATGAGACCCTACCAAATTTCTCAAGGGCCACTCTGATTTGGGGTTCGAATATGAAAGAAAGGGTAACAAGTGCATATTAATAGAAAGAGACGATATCGATATCATCAGATGGCGACGTAAATATCTAAAAGACGTAAAAGGTTTAGGGACCAGGGGAAATCAATTGTAAATTTAGGTCATACAGTAACAAAGGCATGGAGGGATACCAAAGTTAAAAGTGCCCGTCTCGTCAAGCAGCAATTGAAGGACTAAGTACAGGACTCTGGTCGCCTCGAGTCGCTCGCGGAGAAAGATTCGCAACTAGTGCATGTTGCAACACTGCGCTCCATTTAACGTGTACTGTCTTTAAAGGGTGAGACGCGCTTTAGTATGATACTTTGCACAAATGTTAATTTTGATTTGTACATTTTGTGATGTTTTATTCTCTAGCTTAAACCCGTAAGGAAAGTGAATGAAGCCAGTGACGTTAAGTTAAAAGCTAAGAAGACATAGGACGTCAGACAATGGTATTTTAAACTTGTTGAGCATTTGAATTTCTACATATTCAAATGGATGTGGTCTGGCCTGGTAATGTTCCCTGATAGAGGGAAGAGAGATCGGGCAATCCTCTTAACATGATGACAAACTTGAGTGCGCAATCTAGAATTGATGCAGAGAACCGTAAGGGGAAAGAGTCATCAGTTGCGCATTACGGTGATCGATACCAGGTCAGGCGTAGCTATCGAATCGAACGATCGGAAAATACAGACTATTTCCATTCTCCCTAAATATTTGCTTGAGACGACAACCGCGAAATGGTTCTTTTTCCTTTTGTGTCCTTTCTGAATTCTGATTGATAACAAAGCAAATGTATGTCCACACACAGCTTGTGTGTTTAAAAACACCAACAGTAAGCTTGTGGCATAAATAAATAATAATTACCATCTAAGGGTTACTTAGACATAAGTACTTAGAATTGTAAGTCGCCTTTGGGGTATTTGTCTCTGATGTGAGATTCCCCTGTGATCTAACCGGGAAAAGAACGAATCAGCTGGGAAATTTATATCGTAGTGGCAAGTTGTCCATGGTAGCTTAGTGGTTAAAGCAGCTGCTCGATAAGCGGAAGGTCCGTGGTTCAAATCCTGGCTATTGTATTGAATTTTTCAGTCCTGATTCAACCTCTTAAACTTTGCCCACACACGGCTTGTGTGTTTAAAAACACCAGCAGTAAGCTTGTTGGCATAAATCAAGGGAAGACAGGTATTGCTGCTGTGACGTCAGCCCACTCAGCTCACATGCTCCCACCAAAGGCCAGTTGAACGTGTGACGTCACAGCGGGGAAGAGGAAATGGCGTGCGGGACATCGTAATTTTAATGCTGTTTCAATTACGGAATGGTCACAAATTATAAATAATTACATTTCAGCTTTATGCCATATATCTACCTGCTAGAAACATTAACACCCAATGAATACCTGGTCGCGAGGATCTGAAACGTAGTTGACAATGTTTCTACATCTTGAAGCCTTGTCTCAAACTGGTGTGAAACATGGGGAACTGAACACAAACACAAAACCACAACACACAACACTACACAATGTCAACAAAAACACAAAATAAAAACAAAATTCGCACTAACGCCGTTAAGATCCCTCACACCACAAATAAAAAACCTCAGACTAGGCTGAAGAGGGTTCTCCCTAAACAGGCCTGGCATGTTGTAAACATGCCCAAATAACAGTTTTCATATTCATTCAGTTTCGTGCAAGTAGCGCCGCTGATCTAGGCAGCATAGCAATACACCGCTCTCGCCTGACGTCACACGAACGTGCAAGCTGGCTCTTCATTTAAATACGTCACACGGCCCGACGTTGTCTTCCCCTGGCATAAATAAATAATAAAGTAAATGTATTTTAATTTATCAGTAAACTACTAACCTTTCTGAATATATTTATGATTTGAAGATCCTGTACTCTTAGTTTGAGACATATGTTATAAACCACGTAAATTATGGTATATTAATTACTCAAATATAAGGTGTAATCAATATAATTCATTTATGTATATTTTATGTAACATGATTTATTTCCATGTATAGATGACAAAGCTTCCACTTAAATCGATTTCACATCTGTCGATGAGAATTCAGCAACAGAAGTATTCGCATGCAGTTAGGAGAATGTATATAATAAGCAAATGTATATTTTTATATACTTTGGTTACACTTGTAAAACTTTGTAGTTATTCGATTCAGATCTCATGGATTCCAAGTAACCTCATGTTTTCTCTGCCTGTTTGCATATTTTAGGCTTTTTGAGACAAAATCCATGCATAATGCATGTTTTGGATTTTTTAACATATAGATATGTTTGCTCAGTCATTTCAGTATTTAAATAAGAGGTCCAGCGTTCAAAAAAGTTTAACATTGAGTAGCATATTGCATTTTCTTTACACATTAGAAAGATAAAACAACGAGAATTGGCAAACCTATCGTGTGCAATATTTTATCAGCACAGCTCCAATCAAATCACCTCCAAAGCAATTTTTATGGCTTTATGGAGTGCCTTAATAGAGGCTAACATACCAATCGAAAATTGATGTAATTTATGGAATGTTAAAACAGAATAAAAGAATTGCAGTATAGTGTGTAACTCTGGTAGTCATGTTTTGTTCTTAATTGTGCATATTTGGATATACCTTAGGGCATGAATGCATGCATATTTTTAGGTTTCAAGCACTGTGTTTTGTGCTAGCAATGCACCCGCACAATGACGTCGCGCTCTCCCATGACGTCGCGCTCTGCCCTTGTGGAGGTAACTTGCAAACACCTCATTTGGCGATAGCTGTATAAAGGCTCAGACCCTAAAAGCCCGCACAAAATAAATAAAAGCGTGTAATACAGTGGAAGTCTCGTTACAAATGTTCGCAAGTGTATCTAATACCAGTGTGTTTGTGCTGTGTCAATAACTATAAATTGTCTCTCGGGAGAAGGATTCCAGCACTAATCAAAACTGTTATATAGAACATGAATTATGTTTATAATTTACTATCCTAAGGGAAAAGCAAGTCCCTGGATTACTTTCAAGTTTGGAACAGATAATGATGTTTAAGCCTTCAGGAGAGTTTTTGTATAATTTATTATTAATTTGTTTAATGTTGTTCTTATTAGTTCATTCGAAAGGAAAAGGACAAAAACAAAAGTACTTAGATTATATTTAAAATTAAAGAAAGCATTTTAAAAATATGTAAAGTAGAGTGTAAAATATCGAATTATTGGTAAAGGATTTGCGAGCGAAATTCGCAACAACAGACGATCTGTAAATGTGCGTTGTCATAGAGATTGAAAAAACTGAGCGACAAGAAGACGCGAAATGATCTACCATTGTAACCCTAAATTAATTTATAATAATGTAATTACTGATGCACTATTGGGAAAGTGAAGTAAAATAAAAGTTTAACGTGTTTTTCTGTTGAAGTGAGTGTTAATTTGCAGAAAATAGCCCACAGTTTTCTTAAATTGCCATCGCCCTGAAGAACTGGAGTAACTAGGACTGAGAAAAGGGAAATAATTCTGCATTCATAGAATTTATCTACAAAATAAACATTTGCACCAAAAGTAACACATCACCCTCGAAAAAAGGTCCCAACGGCTGCAGGTTTATGTAGATCTGGTATATTGCAGATTTAGTAAGGTTCTCCGGTTTCCCCCGCCACTCATTCCACCAACTCCTCCATCATCACCTTTCCATTCACCCATATCACCTGCATTCATACCATTCTGTACCTCACTCTCATACCTGATGCTGGGCCGACCATCCGGTGTTCATTCTGTGCGGTCCATAGGTTCGTCTGCTCCCCAACAGGCCTATGAGACTTAGGAAGTATAACTCCTTCATAGAGGGAGGGTAACCTGATGAGGAAGATAAAGTTTTCATTTTCTATTATGTATACATTCTGCAGAAGAACAAAGGCCAACAAAACACACATCGAAATTGCTGTACACAGCACAACAAATTAATAAACATATCTAAAACTTCTTAACAGCGTAACTAGCACTTACACGTGTCCTTGAATGGGTTCAATAAACCATATGGTGCTGGACACAAGTCTCTTAGGCATGCAGCGGAAAATAAGAGAAGTATTAACTGCGTTAGCCTTTTCGGAACGTAATTATTGTATGCTCTTTAATTGTGTTAAGTGCTAACTCACTGTTTCCTTTATAGATCTTGATAACTTAAGTTGGTTGGAGCTGTATACCCTTTGCACGCACAAAGTAAAATATTGATGAGGCATAGGGATGAGCAGGAAAAAACTTCGAAAGACAAACTTCGCATGGTAGGTCGCAAAAGTATTCACGTATGATCGAAGAGCTATAAAAGTTTAGCCCATATTTTGCGGATAAAAGCTAAAGAGGAAATATACCTCTTGAGCTTTAAGTCAGAAAAACTGTCAGCTTTAGAACTCCCGGGAATTGGCATTTCAAGAGTTGAAATATTGTGATTATCAAAACCTACATATATGCAAAAGCACATTTAAAACGATATTAATTTATGTCTTAGTGTTATTCAAGACATACTACATTATAATACGTGCTACGCATACCATACATTCAAAGCTAAACGTCGCGAGTTCGAACCCCAGTCAAAGGTGCTTGAAATGAAGGACGGGGAGGGCCCAAGTAAAATAATCGGTGTGATGATACACTTAGACACTAACGGTGTAATATTTGGCTGCAGTTGCAAAGAATTTTATACTTTTTCTTCTAAAAACACTTGATTTTGCTGAAAAATGTCACTTTTTACAATATAAAGCAGCAATAAATAATTTTATTTCATTACTGAAAATAGCTTGTACAAACTATTATTACGAACTCTTATTCATCTATCCACTTTATGTTAATACAGACAATTTGCACAAATTAGCTTATTACTAATTTTCTTGTAGATACAAGCGCAACATGGGAGTACCTTAAGCGATAGTCATCTATTTAGCAAACACATCTGCTAGATAAGTGATAGCTCTGAAATTCCATTGTCTGCATGCTAAAGAAATAGAAAACGAATAACAAATTTCCATTTGAGAAAAGTATAAATACACGCGCTTCAAACAAATAACAAGGAATGTCTTGGAAATGATTCACTCTGCAAAAAGTTAAATTGTGTTTTAACGAGATCTATATTTCTTTTGTAATAAGACTTTATCATGTCTTTCGACCTAGCAGTTAGCCAAAAGTCACCAGCAATGAAAAGGTCTTCTGAGGATATTGTCAAAAACTCAAGATGTACGTTGTCATAAAAATATTTTAAACGTATGGTATTTTCTTCAAAATCTCTATAGGCATTTTTAAACCAACATTTTTGGCGATAAACTATTGCAATAAAACTAATAATTCTGATGATGATGATGATGATGATGATGATGATGATGATGATGATGATGATGATGATGATGATGGTAAGCTTAGTATACAGTATTTAAGTAAACCTATTGGCGATATAATTCCAAAAGTAAAGTGAAGCATTCGCTCTTGTTTACAACAATATGTTGGTGAATTTAGTGGAGTCTTCACAAGTGATGTCGGAAGGTCCTCCCTTGATCGTGCATTGTTTCGAGACAACTAACATCGGTTTCTAACGGGGAACTTGGAGAAAGTTTTCGTGGTTCACCGTAATATCGAGCTGTTCCAATCAAGTATTTACAGTTTTGTAATTTTGAAACAAAATATGTATTTATCCTTATGTAAATTTTTTTATATTCTTGCTACATACAAAATAAAATATTTATGAGAATTTTCTTCTTCTTCGTATTCTTCTTCTTGTTGTTCTTCTTCCTCTTCTTGTTCCTCTTCTTGTTCCTCTTCTTCTTCTTCCTCTTCTTGTTCCTCTTCTTGTTCCTCTTCTTCTTCCTCTTCTTGTTCCTCTTCTTGTTCCTCTTCTTGTTCCTCTTCTTCTTCCGCTTCTTCTTCCTCTTCTTGTTCCTGTTGTTCTTCTTGTTGTTCTTCTTATTGTTGTTCTTCTTGTTGTTGTTCTTGTTCTCCTTGTTCTTGTTCTATAGTTCTACAGCCCAATGTGGGCCGTGGCCTTCTCTACTATTTTCCTCCATTCTCCTCTATCTTGCGCTTTCCTTCTTCCCCCTCTGACTCCCATTACAGCAAAATCTACCTGCACACAATCCATCCACTTTGTTCTGTTCACCCTTAGCAAAATCAAATGGTCTTCGAGTTGTCTCAGCAAGACATAAAACAAAGCAAACGTTACATAAACGTAAACTCGGAAATGAAAAGCAGATTCGTATTTGATAATTTAAAAAATCAAATAATGAATATCTTCCAATTAAAAAATATTCTTCCCTTTCACATTTTCCTTGGATCCGCTCATCCTGCGTTCTTTCCAGATACTTCGACGTCTCTGGGATTCCATAAATCTAACAATATCATGACCTTCTATTAAATCATTTACTTCCTGATTGTTTTTCACTCTTCAAAATTTTTTCCAAGTGTTCTTCTCTCAAAGGATCTTATAGGCTTTTAATCGTTCATTGCTGTAGACTAAACCTCAGACCCATTGGTTACTACAAATGTTTTGTAAACATTTCGGTATTTCTGGTTATTGTTCCATTACTTGCATAGTAAGCTATATTCCCTACCTGTATTCCTTCTTTTATTGTATCGCTACATTTGTCATCAGATGTAATTAAGGTACCAAGACATTTTAATACAGGAGATACCTTCAAAGACTACTCTATTTGTTATGAGCGCTTTGACACATAGAAATCCTTTCCTAGTTATTAGCCACCATTAAATTTATGCCTCCTTTTAACTTATGGTGTTTATCCTCAAAGCCATGCACACATGCTCTGAGGAAAAGATCTCATATGTCACCACTGGAGCAGCCGATAGCATATTCATCGAAGGCCGGGATATTTGAGACGTCAGAAGTGACGCACACAGGGACAGTGAGTGAGTGAGTGAAGTAGGTTTAAGGGCCCGTCGCACACAGCGAGATGCAGGGAGATATTATCAGAGACAATGACAAAGGTAGGACCAACAAATCTGTAACTATTTGTAAACCAATTTTACCTGACAATTGGTTTCTTTCATTGAAGGTTAGGTGTAAAGTAAAGCAGACAGCTAGAGGGGATGCTAAACCCTCTTAATTTGTAACAAACCGTCTCTATTGCTGTGAGGGAAGCTTGAAAAACACACGGCACGCGTTTTAATCTTTCTCTTCCCTTGCAGTGCATGTAATAGCATTATCCCCAGAGGGTAGAGCTTCCGCCTAGTCCGTTACAACAGCTGTTTAAAGGGCAGGAGACGCCGCGGAAATGTAAGGGATTTGGTTCTACAGACCCTACCCACCTTTTTATTTATTATTCCGTGGCCTGCTACCGGAAAATTATTACCTTCATAAATACACATCCTGACAGCCAATGACTAATATTTTAACTCAATGAGTTATTATTTTACGTTGTGTAGAATAATTAATACAGGCTTTTGCAGGGGAACACCTGGCCCATAATTAATATGTATAATTAAACACAAGTAAACGGAGCAATAGCCCCGCGTACAAGGCTCGTGCTCGGGAGGTTTCAGGTTCGATTCCCACCAACTGCCCATTTTAACCTTGGGTTTTCCTTGGTTGGTAGGCAAATTCTAGAGTGGTTTCTCATCATGACTTTCTTGTCATTATTTCCTTTTCATTCCGTTTCCTTCTCATCTTTCAGGTGTGCTTCTAGGTTTCGTGGTGTACGGCGGTACCGGACAGATGGCGTGGATACTTGCTCAACGGAAAGAGCGCTTCCCTTGGGCAGTAGCGTTGGATCGACGAGCTGTTTATTGCCCTTTCTAGTCAGCTCCAATAGTGGCGCGGCTTTCCGAGCCTGGACCTTCTACGAACCTCCGGCGTCTGTGTCATGTCTGCCACGGGTTCCTTCACTTCATCCCTTCCTCTTGAGGGGGGGGGGTAACAACAGATGTATGTAGAATACACTGTGCCAGGTGTTCCCCTAAGTTTCATTACCTATAACATAAAAGATTATGACAGGCATATAAATATCGATACGACAATAATAATAGGAAAAATATACTGACGCGGAAATAAGTAGGAAATAGGAATACTGAATATATCAACAATATAAAATGTTATATTACGTTAAAAGCAATAACTCTAAAAGGATGATAGGAAAGTGTGCTAATTACTTGAAGCAATTGCTAAGTTGGACTTAAGAGGACAGCTAAATAATCCCACAATGACTAGGCACAAGTTGACTCCAAGCACAATGAGTGGAAAATGTGTTTGTGTGTGTGTGTGGGGGGGGGGGGGGAGGGACAAAGAGAGAGAAAGGGGACCGATGATTAGAGGCACACATACCCAGGAATTCCCAGTTACATCAACAGAAGCGTGACTGCAGGAATATGAACTATTGAATACCCTAAAAGCTACGTAAAGCACCAATGAGAATAGATGACGCGGATCTGCTTATCAGCACATTTAAAAGAAAGAATCTTTTTTCGAGCAACTCGAGCAGATTTCTCAGCATCTAGAGGCTGAATCACAACAGTTCGTATGAAGAAGGGTGGGGGAAATACCGTGGTTAGTTTAAATCCCTACTAACACTATTATAAATACTGTGGTAATGGGGAAAGGAATTTGAATACGGAGAAAGCTGTAGAACAACCAAGGGAAAGTAACTTGGCTAGTTGCTCTCTTACGCTTGCAACTCAATAAATTTAACTAATAATCAAACACTTGGTTGTATTATTGCTATCACCCACTCCTGATAATAATCCATAAAGAAAGTTTAATTTACAGCAGCTTCAAGCGTGAGATGTGAGCCACAGAACATCGAAACTGTATCAAGGCGAGTAATTTACGCTAACATAACTCCGAGCCCAAGCGTCGGATCTCCTCGCCGATTTTTCTAAGCAGTAAGCACAGTTTTTCTCCCATCTCGGTTTATGGATCACACTTGGTCTCGGATCTGCGTGGTGCTACTGGTGTATCATTTGGCTGCCAGGGGCGTGGCGTTCGATCCGAGCTTTCCTGGGGAGTCGTGTGACTTCCTGGCTTGGTAAGCTTTCTCTCTTGACGTGTAGCGCAGTTAATTGTGTAAATTAAATGAGCATTTCTGACCTCTCTATGGCCATGCTCGATCATGTTTAGGTTTAATTTCAGTTATTTTCAAAGGTTATTAGAGCGAAAGGGTTACACAGTTTGGGCGTTACTCCCCTGTTGTATTTGAAGCTGATTTTGCCATATAGTTTGTTTCTTGGGGGCACCGCGTTGTACTTTATTATCTTTAGGGTTTGTATCATTTTTATTGTTTTGGGGATTCTTTTATTATTGTTATTTATAGTGTTTCTATTGTTATTACGAATTTAGGTTATCTATTGTCATTGATGAGCATCTGCCAGTGGATTTATATTTATGTGTTTTCTGTTATGGCTTGGGGTTAATGTCCCTTTGGGATTGGGGGACAGAGCATATCCATTTAAAAAGGTTCGTGGGAAACCACGTTGGCCGCTTACGGAAGCTGTTCTGTTTGTTTAAATTGGTATTATTAATTGGCTTTTTATGTTCGTGAACATAGTTTCTATTCTGTGTGAATAAAGCTACTTAAAATTATCCCACTGTAATAAAATGTCGGTCTGGGTGGCTCAGTTGGTTAGACGCTGGCCTACGGATCCCAAGGTCGCGGGTTCAAACCCGGCCCAGACCGATGGTTTTTAAGTGTGCTTAAAAACGACAGCTCCATGTCAGTAGATTTACTGGCATGTAAAAGAACTCCTGCGGGACAAAATTCCGGCACACCGGCGACGCTGATGTGATCCTGGCAATTGACAGCGTCGTTAAACAAGAAAATAATTTCCCACTGTAATTATTATAGGGGGAGGGGTCATCCTCACATTTTCTTATAGGCTTGCCGAATAATCTTACCCCACATGATCCGAGCTTCCACCTAATATAATAGTTACAACTCCACGAAACATAGACAGTGGTCTAAGATTCAAATTAAATGAGAACAATAATAAATGTTATCCTATGTCACATTGTTTAATCGACATGCTGACAAGTTGTGAGAAAATGGGAAACACAACTGAACATTAACTTTATTGCGTAAACGCCTCTAAAGTTCGCACTTTTTGCCGAAAAGGTCTCTTGGATAACTAGCTTAATTCTCACCAATTACGGTGACGACGTTGAGAAAGCTATATGGCAGAAGCTTTAGCAAAGGTGTTCCAACCAGTCTAACTACTAATGCCTTGTGATCGAAAAATATGTGCGCATTCGCCAATCCCTTTTTACAATTTGCTCTTTATCGGTAACATAATAAAGAATAAAACTATATTTAATATTAAAATAATTTAATAAATACCTTAGGAATAAAATCTTTAAAAAAATTAACGTCCATTAGAATTATTTATTATAAAATGTTAGTTAAAAATGTATTGTTTAAACCACATAATATTCTTGTTGATGACTGGCAATAAACAAATTTCAGAATCCGAAGCGAAAAGCAAATTTTACAAATGGTTGCAAGACTGCAAACCTGGCTTACAAAATGTGTATTGTGATTAAAATTAAATATTTCACGGCCGCGGAAATTGAATCCGCGACCTCCTGAATGCGGGCCAGAAACGTTACCGGCTGAGTCATCCCGCTCGGTGACTTGGTGACTCACTCTTGACCATTACATTTGCATATTCCGGTGAGGGAGATCTATGCACCCGTCAGAAAAAATTAGAACTTAAGCCGTGAGATAATACAGTGATTGTTTCCTTCCACAAGTCAAATTCGACTCATGAACGTACCTTAAATAAATATTCTGTTTTACCAATGTATGAACAGCAGTAATATTAAATTAAGCACAAGCGAATTGTGGAACTAAAGCGCGTTCCACCCCTAGAAGACAGTGCACGTTAAATGGAGCGCAGTGTTGCAACTTGTACTGTGTGCCCAAGACAAGAAGGCAAGTCTGAGGAATGTGTAGCGTAATCATTTTGTGCTTCCCGCACAGTGTCTATGCCTAGTTTCCGAGTATGACAATGATGTTAGGCTCGTTTAAAATACACAATGTTGTCACATAACTCACCTATAGCTAAAGCGCGTCTCACCCTTAAAAGACAGTACACGTTAAATGGAGCGCAGTGTTGCAACATGTACTAGTTGCGAATCTTTCTCAGCGAGCGACTCGAGGTGGCCGGAGTCCTGTACTTAGTCCTTCAATTGCTGCTTGGCGAGACGGACACTTTTAACTTTGGTATCCCTCCACGCCTTTGTCACTGTATGACCTAAATTAACAAATGACTCGTCTGTATAAACAACTGATTTCCCCTGGTCTCTAAACCTTTTTACGTCTTTTAGATATTTATGTCGCCATCTGATGATATCGATATCGTCTCTTTCTATTAATATGCACTTGTTACCCCTTCTTTCATATTCGAACCCCAAATCAGAGTGGCCCTTGAGAAATTTGGTAGGGTCTCATCACTGTTGAATCGCGACAAAATTATATTCAGCATGGGTGGAATATTTGCAAACTGTAAAGAATGAACAATTCGCCGCACTCCACCTTGCACTATTCAATCATATTGCGTTAACCTATCGTTTTGTGTAGTCCCGCCCTTTTTGCTTTCTTTTTCGATGGCGTTCTTAGAGACCTTTCATTAGTTCCTTTTTAATCATACACACTACTGCTTCTGAACACCCGATAGCCTTAGCTGCTTCTTTTACTGCCTTACTTACACGCATTTTACTTCAAAAGTAATCTAACACATTCATAATTATTTGGCGTTCCTTACTTCTTAATTTACCAACATATCGTCTCTTCCTAGCTTCCCCCTTCATAACTACAAATATTTACAAAAATATTAAACAAATAACACAATAACAGCTCACAGTTACATACATGGCTTCTTTCGAACTAATGTTATAGTGCTGCTCCTTATACTATCTTCTGTGTCAGGCCTGACGCTGAATAGATGAATACCTTTTGTTTGCCTTACTGGATAAAAGAAAGAGGTTACTGCCTTTTGGTTTATTTTAAAAACTTTCCCCAACCTTCCTCAACATTTGTTCTCGCTGGTTCCCTGATGTAAACTCAATAACAAAGAAGTTTCACACTGCGTAACTTTTGCAGTGCACAGATATAACATTTTCCAAAAACATTTAATTTTAAAACTTATAACACTTAACTGGGTAAATATACAGAATTCAAAGTTGGCAGGTAGTAGCACTATGGTTTACTCTACCTAAGAAAAAAAATATAGATGCATTCTAGCAGTTAGTTTGTTAGTGCGTGATGAGTATAGAAACAGCAAATATCGGACTTCTATTGAAAAAAAAAACGTTTTCTGAAGAAATTTGGGCCTATAGAAATGTATAATTACTCTAAAAAGGATATAACCTGATTGAGAAAAAAATTCTGCATAGGACAGTGTGTTCAAGTCTGAAATTTATAACAAATGAATATTTATACCATGCTATTAGGAATCTGGCAACAGCGCGAGGGTAGAAAAGGACGCGGCTAATGGCAACTTGTATGCGCTAGATAGAGACAGACTCCATACTGTCTTCTAAGAGTGGAACGCTATATAGTTTGAAGTAAACCGTAATAATAACACCAAAGCAGTGTGTAAAATATACAGAAAGACATCCTTGGGCCGTGGTAAGTCACACAATGCAACACGTTAAAACAAACACGTTACATTCATACACCGAATGAACTTTACAGAACCTCTATTAGAAAAACGATGTACAAGTTTCGCAGCTGTCGAAACATAATGGCATGACATCTGAAAATGATGAGCAAAAATAAAATTTGTTACATGCGTTTGTACACAGAAAACTACTAATAAGAACATGATTTTCCACAACCCGTGCTAGACAAGGATAGTAGAAAAAGAGCCAAATTAAAACTCTTGCGCTATAGAGAACGTTAGACTGAAACAGTATCAAAGATTTTAGTTCAGTTTCTTAACAAATCATTACTTACAGGATACTGATTTGAACGTGGAAAGTCAATCTGGGTACTTTAGTGTTTAAAATATGTATTTTATTAAAGAGAGGCGTGTCAGTACAGAGGTTTGTTTTCAGCAGACCATCATATTACAAAATACAAGTGCAAATCTATAGATACATAAAATTAGATATTACTGAGAGGTAGAACTGGAACTTAAAAATTCAATGCCACAACTGGGATTTGAACCACAGACCTTCCGCTTACCGGGCGGACGCTCTAACCACTGAGCTATTGTGACAAACTGCCAGAATGGAGAAATACGAACTGGTTTGAGAATTTAATGCCATTCTGGCAGTTTGTCACAATAGCTCAGTGGTTAGAGCGTCCGCCCGGTAAGCGGAAGGTGTGTGGTTCAAATCCCAGTTGTGGCATTGAATTTTTAAGTTCCAGTTCTACCTCTCAAACTTTGCCCACACACGGCTTGTGTGTTTAAAAACACCAACAGTAAGTTTGTTGGCATAAATAAATAATAATTAGATATTACTGTTTAGAATTTGTCACTACTTTGTGGGATGTTATGATATAAATATATATCTTGTACTGCAACAATTGATGCACGCACATTGTGTGTCCAAGCGTTAACGGGTCGTCCTCGTCTCCCTCCGTGGTCCAGAGGTCTCCAGTTCAAACCCGACGGAGTGCAATGGATTTTTTCGGACGTAAAAATCATTAGTATGGCATGCTTGGGAGGGAAAGTAAAGCCATACGCACACACGCACACACAACACATTCACATACATATATAGAACTTGTTTTGTTTGTTTTTGTTTAGTTTTTGTTGGATGCGTGATACATCAAAATGTATATTTCCGATGAAATCTTGTCGAGTTTCTGGATGAAATGCAAAACTCCTAGCTACTATATACGTGGCAAACAGTGGATAAATAACAAGTGAACAGTGCATATTTATGCAGCGATTCGACTCCTCTAGCAATTTTCCTGTGAATAACTTAGGATAATCCATTCCAAGCCTTACTTCGTAAGAAGAGCTCACATTGTTACAAGCAAATTGAAGCTGCTGCATCCAATCTGCAGCAGCCAGGCTGCAATCCGAACTGAGAGCGAAATCTAGTAACACGACTTAATTCCTAAAATTGTGCTGTCGACAGCATATGATTATAGTTATTATGACGTACAGGTGACATCATTATTGCAGTGTTTACATAACTAACGATCTGAATTTACCTTTCAACATCAACCGTCCCTCGCATGCCCGTTATCCCATAACCCCTCTCTTCGTCCGAACGTTGCACTATTTACCAAGTTCTGGCCAAAACCGCTCATTAATTTTCTACTTGGTCACATGTATGTTTGTAATACTACTTTTGTTGTCACAACTGCTCGGTATTTTAATGTTAAAATATGGCCATGCCTTTATTACCCTAGCAAAAGCGGGCGTGAATGTTTATTAGACACTAGACGCTGCGCGCTTGATTTTATATTTAATTTTGAACAACATTTATTTTTAATTTCATTCATGCATGTATTGGAAATTGTGGAGATTTTTTACTATTTTATTTCATTTTCTTATTTAAATTTCTTTATTTTCAATATTCTTAACTTATTGGAACTGCAATTTTTAAAGTCCGATGATTAGTTTTAGGAGAAGCTAAATCGAATTTTAGATGCGATAGCTGATACTGAAGCAGAGTATCATCTATGTTTTTAGTATTTACGTGGTCACGGGTAAAGCATTCGATAAAGTATGGCACGCTGGTCATTTCCAGAAAATAAAATTTTCTGTTAGTCATAACATGTTCTTCATAAAGAAATCATATCCATCGAAAGAACCTTCTCTGCAATAATACACTATCTTCATCTCAGAAAATTTTAAGCAAGAATTCCTAAAGGTGGAGTATTCCATCCATTCCTAAATCGGATACTTAGTTCAATTTTTTTAGGCATGGCAACTTGATAATTTTAGTGTTCCAAAGGATGTGGCTATTTTTAGCAAAGATCCAAATGTTACAGCAGCAAGAACTACAAGGACACATAGCAAAGTCAATGATTAGTGCAAAAACTGGAGAGTGAAAATGAACCTGGAGAAATAAAACTAGTAACTTTTATCTGTAAAATAAATGAGGCAGGGCCAAAATCTAAAGCAGTGAAATACTTTGAATTAACACTTGATGCAAAATTAACCTGGAATGAACATATCTGATCTCGTCAAGAAATTTAGACACTATATTCATCAATGAAAAGTCCTCGGATGGCAAACCACAGAACCACTTGATTATTTCTCGTCTTACATCGGAAGAGAGTGGTCACTTCTCCGCGGTAATCAGCTCAGAGCAGTGAAGGAACTTTCGATAAACTGGGTGACCTCCACTGGCATATATATTTGCGAGATTTTCTTGGCTAGGTTATAACCACTGCAACTTTGTGCATGGTTGTGTTTTTAAGGGGGAACCTGCTTCTCTTTTTCCGCTGTGCGACAACCATTGTCGATCTGTCACGTGTTTGTAGATTGTGTTTCTCTAGCATAGCTTTGAAACTCTCTGCAACTGCCTGTGCAACTGCCTGTCAGACTACCTGGCGAACGATAAACAAGCTGTCAAAAGAGTTTTGAAAGGTTTAGCGATGGTAAACATGAACCTCAAAATTGCACACTTTTTCTACCATTTTATAACTTTATTTCAATTCTAGCTTTTACCTCTTAGTTTGTATTTGCTTTCTAACAGTATTTTTAGAGGTGGGGGGGGGGGGGGTTCGGAGAGTAATTTCCTGTGTAATTTCGGTATCCGAATTACTATGACTTGTAGAAGTATACGACTGACAGGGCGTCCATCGGGAAGGAGGATTGACCTGAGGGAATACGAAGGGTGGTCGGACCTGGGACAGCACAGGACTCGGAGACTTCCCCCGATCTGAGGACGCAGATTCACAGAGATTCACTTGACATACAAGCCGAAGTTCCAGCCGATACTTAGGACCCTGGAACAATCAAGTAAATGAGAGATGAAGTTAAATGTAGGGATAGGATATCCGGGGGAAGTAACTATTCTTCCCAACATTCGTCTACCGGTCCGGGAAAGTCCCAGGAAGATCGGTTACAGAAATTAAACTCAGGAACTCCCAAATGCGAGCTCACAAATTACTACGGAGCCGTTTCACTCGGCATGGTATAAAGGCTTAAAGTGCGGTACACAAAAAAGAAAAACACAATTAAAATTCTGTACTATCCCTTTAAAAAGGTATTTTAGTAGGTCTACTAACAGAAAATCTGAAATTATCTCATTAAAATGCATATCTTTTTGAAATACCTAACCACCTTACAAAGCATATTTTGTCTTTCACCCTGTGACAGACCCTCTATAATCATCAGAAGTTCAAAAGGTGAGGAACTTACAGAGGAAATGCTGTGTTTAATATAAACCCACAAAGAAAGAGAAACAGTAATTCCCCAAAGCACCGTGTTATCAGACACAGAAAGGAGGGTTGTATGTACCATACAAAAAGCACTAATCCTTCCTTGCGGAAGCTCTAAAGAAGGTTCAGAGAAGAGGATTAGGAGTCGGGCAGGTCAGTTAAAGATAGGTCAGTGTAAAGCAAAACTTCTCTTGGGACTTGAATAGCCCCGCCATCTTATAGAAAGTACTTCACTAGAGATTTTATCTTAGCCTTTACTCCTTATTTGTTTCATGGGGCTTAGGTCTTCCCGACATGATTTTACGTCGAGGAAAACTTGTATATCTAGCTGGGTTAAAACGCTTAGCGAAGGATAACGATTAGTTGTTAACCTATATCACTAACTTCTTATAAATGAAAAGAAAAGAAGGTTTAAACCATGAGTATATATTACTGTAGGCGAAGAGCGAGTTTTACAGCATGAAGAGAAAACGAACAAAAACGAATGAACTAGGATTTGTCTTTTTCCCAAAAAAGCATCTTGCAGACCTATACTGCTCAATATACTTTTAGGTAGCATCAGTTTATGCAAAGTTGATTTTTAAATCGTTTTATCCCTACACTTCATATTAACATTCTTATAATTGTGACGCTAAATTATTAAATTGACTTTAATTAGAATAGAGGAGGGCGGAATTATATTCATGCGTATGTTAAATAAATTAGGGAAGTATACTGAAGTGAATTGCCCAGATTACTTGCACATGAAGAATGAATGATGTCGGTACCGCGCAGCCGTTTTATATGCACGCGCATCAGCAGACGCCTGCAGCTGTGTATGTGCGAGATAGTAACAATACAACCGATGTGTACTAAATTTGTGGTTTATTGCACAATCGTCCGCCTTCTATCTATAACATGAGGTACAGGAATGCGCTAGGAATAAAATAAATATAAAAGTTAATCCGGTGTGGTGATATAAGTGTTGATTACTTGAAATCTAGTCTTCAAAGGGAACAACTCAGCTCTTTCTTTGCAACCAATCACATGACACACATAATAAATTTTCCAACAAGATTCCAAAATAATTCTTTCACTACTATAGATAATGTATTTGTAAATTCAGATAGAATTAAGTTTTGCACCATCTCATCAATAACTAACGATCTCAGATCATGATGCTTACGTTCTATGCATTAAACAGTTAAATTTAAATCCCAAACTTGCACATATCGAAAACATTGGGAAATAAATGAAAATACTCTGAACAACTTTAGCAGAAAACTTAAACTTGAATCGTGGATTCAAAGTTACCAAAAAAAAAAAAGGGGGACAAACAATAAATATAATTGCTTTCGCCAATGTTTCAAAACCCACTTTGAATCCTGCTTCTCAGGCAAGATTAACGAAATATCTTAACTTCATGCAGGCGTCGTTCTGGGTGGCTCAGTTGGTTAGACGCTGATCCCAAGGTCGCGAGTTCAAATCCAGCCCAGACCAAGGTTTTTATAAATGACAGCTCCATGTCAGTAGATTTACTGGTATGTAAAAGAACTCCTGCGCAACCAAATTCCGGCACACCGGCGACGCTGATGTGATCCTGGCAATTGACAGCGTCGTTAAACAACAAAATAATTGTTTAATTTTTTCATGCAGGCGTAGAAGAGAATTATATCAAGTAAGAATTGGTGGAAGCAGGTATATACTCATTACAAAAGACTGAATAACACTAAACGTGAGATAACCAAAAACCAGAAAGTTGCGGAAATGTTCAGCAAATTCTTTTCGGATGTAACTAATATTCTAACTTTGGTATTAAAGGGGCAGCACTATAATTTCTAAGATCAAGCTTAACAGAAGTATTGCTTGAATTTAAAGCCAGTCTGACAATCTCTGCCTAATTTAAAACAAGGAATTCCTCTGATTATAACGAAATAACAATAAAAATCTTAAAATAATGGTCATACCAAATTAGCTCTTCCCTCAGTTATTTGTGCAATGAGTCACTAAACACTGGAATTTTCCCTGAAAGGATGAAACTCTCAATCGTTAAATCCCTTTTTCAAGAAGGCGAACGCAACAAACTATAGACAAATTTCGTCTTACCATTTTTTTCTAAAGTCCATGAAAAATTATATTCAACAGATTGCAGTCTTTAAACATAAACATGAAGTGTGAACTGCCCTAAAACAGCATGTAGGTGGTGACCTAGCAAAGGCATTTGATTGTGTATTTCACGATATGCTTATAGCAAAACTGCCATTCTATGGAGCTGAAAATTAAATGTAAGTTGGTTGATATCATGCCTAAATGAAAGAAAACAGAGCGTTGAAGTAAGCAGTGATATTGATTATGAAAAACCAACATCACTTTAGAAAACAGTAATACATGAACTCTAAGGTTCGGTATTATTTCCAACACCCATAACAGACACTCATGCAAACACCATTTTAGACAAAGACACTATTCATTGCTAATCATATAACTAAATGTTGGGACGTGTCAGACAAAGTTCAACTTGTATCAATAACTATACATCATTTTAGTCTTATAACTACAGGAAAGATTTGATTATTTCTCAGTTACTTTTTTGTGCCTGTGCATAATGTGTTTTTATGTTATACTGTGCGTTTACATTGACATATTTGAACATTTCAATTGACTTGTTCAATGTTCACGTGCCTCCATGGCTACTTGTGAACTCAATGCAATCCAAACTAATCTACTCTAAAACTGAGAACCCACTTTTATTAACGTTGACCTTCTAGTGCCTATTGCATTTGCATTAAGTGTGAATATGAATCAGATTTTGCAGTGATTTATATCAGTTGTTCGTTCCATTACGTTAATCTGAATAATAAATCAAATTTTCAATGTTTTATGCTTGAACATACCACAACTTATACGCCAGGGTAATGTACTTTATTATATTCACCAATTCATCGCTATCCACCAATCAAAGGTGCACCTATTCATAGCGATACTGCTATCCACCAATGGAAGGTGCCCCTGTTCGTAATCAATAGAACGGATGTAGAAATCAATTCTTTGCCTCTGTATACATTTCCACGCACCACCTATGGAATATCGTATGTTCACTCGAATGACAACTAGTTCGACTTTAGAAAAATTAAAACTGTCGGACACGAGAGAAACTGCTACGCAATCTACACTGCCGGAAATTTCCGCAAAGGCAGACGATGTCACGAATAACTTGTTGCCACAAAAATCAGAAACGTGTTTGAAAATATCTATGCATAATTCAAGGATTGGAGAACATCAAAATGCTGAAACTCAGTTTTAAAAAATCACTAATTTCACAGTTGAAGGAACAACTATTGATACTCGTATAACAAATATATGACTAAAATCTCTCACACAAGCCTCAATAACATGCAGCGTAAAATATTAAAAATATTTTATAAATGTTTTAAACTTAGACACATGGTTCAGCATAAGTAGTCATATGGAACTTGAATATAATAGCAAAGAGGATGCTCGAATCCGTTAGTTTTACAAAATATATTTGCATCTGAATTGATGCCATTATGTTCGTTACATAATATACTAATTTTCCTGTGTTTGTCATACTATTTGCCCTTAAAATAAACTTTACAGTGGAAATTAGCTGTTCTTCCACCTATATAGGACAAGGTTGGAAAGTGGCAGAGTGAGTCTGAAAAAGTCAATGAACCGCGGATCTTCCGTTCTCTGTCCGGCTGCTCTAACCACTGAGCTACCATGGCCAACGTGCCGACACGACGTTAAATTCTCCAATTTACTCGCACTTCCCCGGTAAACCACAAAGAGATCTCAAATTCATATGAGATAACGTACCCTAATAGTGACTGACTATGCTGTAAGGCTTCAAGCTTCATTGTTTAATCAGCTAGTAGGTAAATTAATCAAAATTAATGTTCTTCCACACTAGCGTGTGTAGGACAAGGTTGAAAAAGGTTAGAATGAGACTAAAAAATGCAATGTCATATCTGGGATTTGACCACGAATCTTCCGGTCCGGCTGCTCTAACCTCTGAGCCAATATGGCCAACTTAAAGGTTTGCATCACTCTTTTGTACGTCACCGTTCATTTTCGTCACTTCCTGGCTTCCCCCTCCACAACTACAAATATTTACGGAAAATATTAAATAAATAAAATAACACTTCACAGGTTCCATACAGTATAAACACGACGAACTGATGTTAACTTTAACTGCTGCCTTGTGTCTAACGCTTGGCGCCTTTTATGTGAATAGGTGAATACATTTTATTTGCCTTACATGATGAAAGAAAGAGGTTACAGGCTTCTGGTTTATTTTAAAAACTGTCTCTAGCCCTCCTCAACATTTGTTCTCGCTGTGTCCGCGATGTAAACTCAATAATAAAAAAGTTTCCCACTGTGTAAGTTTTGCAGTGCACAGAGATAAAATGTTCCAAAAACATTTAATTTAAAAAATTGTAACAGTTAACAGAGTAAACATAGAGAATTCAAAGTAGGCAGGTAGCGGCACCATAGTTAACTCTAGCTAAGAAAAAAATATAAACGTAGTCTAGCAGTTTATTAGTTAGTGCGTGATGAGTGTAGAAACAGCAACTACCGGAGTTTTACTGAAAAAAAAATACTTTCTGTAGAAATTTGGGCCTATAGAAGTGTATATTGGCCCTGAAGAGGACATAACCTATTAGAGAAAAAAATTCTGCATAGAATAGTGTGTTCAAACTTGAAATTTATAACGACTGAATATTTACGCCATGCTATTAGAGACCTGGCAACAGCGCAAGAGTAGAAAAGAACGGAGCTAACGGCAACTCGTACGCTAGATAGAGACAGATATAGCCCATTTAACTCCATGCTGTCATCGAAGGTTGATACAACCTTTAGTTGGTCCGCTCTTGATGGAACGTATGAATTTTATCTGCTCCTTCTAGCCCGGGGTGACCTCTCAAGCCAGTCCCAGTCCAACACCGATACTTTGGTCAAAGCAGTTATGTTAGAAGATATGTTTATTGCAAATTTGTGCTGAACGGAGGGCGTAAATTATCAGGAAGCCTTTAAGGAAGTAAAAAGAACTTAATACATTGTGTATACTTGCAGTTTTAATACTCTCTTACTGCATATTCCTTTACTCATTTTAACAACGGATAAAGGGGTTACCATCGCCATTTGTGTATCAACTTTATTTTCGTTTCTGGCTTTATTTATTTTGGTGCTGAAATTAGTTATTACCTGTGTTGTTTTCGCAGCCCGGATTTCGTAGCTAAGAAAGGAATTACACTTAGAGAAAGTGAGGTTTAAATCTGAATTTATAGTTATTTAATTATCTCTCAGTAGTGTGACAGACGGGGAAATGGTCCTGTAGTGCAAGAGTGTAAGCATATAAATACCCTGTCCGTGTCGTACAACTGCCGTAAATTACTAGCTAGGGGTAGGAGGGTAGCAAGTCACGCTCGGGTCGCAAGGGGTGGTAAGAAACACGCAAATTGTGCGATCGTCAGCCCAGCTTATGGAAATTGGCGATGATGTGAACACTTAAGTCCTCTGCTCGTAGAATGCAAATACGTTGTTCTAATTATTGCAATTAGGTTGGTTTAGATATGACAATTGAAGGGCCTAGTTGCGAAAGTGAGGCACAATAGATCATTTTTGCTTTGAATACTATTTGTCCACCAGCTCTTGGTCTCTGGCAGAAATGCAGCGACCCAGTACGTCAGTGAACAACTCCAGATAGAAACAGCGATATCTAAAACTCAACTCCTGCCTCTTGTTGAGCTTAAGTGTTAGCAAAACTTAAACGTTATTTGGTTCATGCAATATGTTTAGCTTATAAAAACAATACACTCTCGTCAATGTGACGAATAGGGCTCAGATTTCTAGGTAAATACATATTTTGTTTGCGTTCTAATACGAACGTGAAACTAAGTTTAATCTTCTGGATATTAATATTTTAAATTTTATTACACATTAAAATACACATTTTCTGATTTTTAATGTAAATAAATATTTCCGGATACTAGCATAAATTACATTACGCGTAAGGAAGCAAACTTCTTTTTAGCTTTTTTCACATATTTACATAGTCACTTAAAAGCAGCATAATTATTTCTAACAAGCCACCGAACCACGTCTTTAATGTTCAGTTACATAGAACAGTATTGGAAGAACAGATATCCTTTCACTTGGAAGAAAATATAAACATCCTGCTTTCTCAAGCTACACGAGTCCGTAAGATAAGTGGAACTGCTCCACTACTATGTGCTTGATTAAGCATCCGTTATTGCTTCATAGCCCGACTAGTCTATGCGCTGGAACTTCTAGGTGACTATTAAACTGAATAGTCAGTCATTTCTGAATCCGCAAAGTTTATACAGCCTTCTAGTTATGTTCTGCTGTTGGGAAGTAATATATCGACAGTTCACAGGGTAGTTTCAGGGTGCACTCAGCCTCGTTAGGTCCCTCAGAGGCCAACTGAGAAGCTATCCTGATAGAAAGGTAGCCTTACGGGCGGGGGAGTCGGCGTGCTGAGCCACGCCACCTCCAACCTGCACTCCTCCGTGGCCTTGGCTGCGGTTGGAGGACGCTGCGGTCGGGCGATGAGGGATAACCTCTACATAGGGGAGACATTCTAGAGATTATTCAGCTGTGATGGTAAAACCGTTATTGTCAGCCATCTGGTAAGGATATAATGCCAGACCGACGTTCACAAGCAACACAACATGTAAGTGGTAACAAACACAAATTGTTAACAAATGACAGCATACACTTTCCAAATCTTTGTTTCCCCCGTATTTGCATAAAGAAACTGCAATCAACAGTAATGTCTCAGAGAGAAGCAGTTCAAGCAGTTCAGGATGTGGGGAAAAAAAAAACGTTCTTTCTGGACTTCCAGCACGCAACTTAAAAAGAAAACCAAGAAAGTGTTCGAAAATAATAGTCGATTTAACATAATTTGTAAAATTTCAAATATGTTGAACGGGTAACAAGACGAAATTACTGATATGAGCGTGAGTAATATTTCACCATATCATTATGCTAGACTTACTGACGTGGAGCGATCATTTTCAAAATTCGACACTTCGTCTTTCAGGGTGGAAAATTTAAGCAAGCTTGTGGTCGAATACCATAACTTTACAGTACTTGGAGATCCCTTCAAGAAATAATATGTGATAAGTAGTACATACATTTAGATTAGTTCAGCCATTCAGGTCTTTGATACATATTTTTTACATTTTCAGCACATAAAAAGTACCAAAAGGTGTGAGCACAAAAGATGAATATTACAATACACCTGGCTTTCATCAATGTCTAGAAAATACTTCCACTTCCTCGCTAACCCTTTATTGTATTTAGACAATCGTGCCTCCTAGTCACCACGTGAGGATGTTCTATAAGTTCTGGCATTTTCTCTACTTAAAGCCCAGCTCTGAAGTAACTTTCCAAAGCAAACTTCGTCTACATGGAAAATGTATCTTTTCCCAAACAGGGAATAATTTATTTATAGTAGGAGAACGCTTCTAAAGATATACAAGGTGACACAAAGGTCAGTTTCCCCATATATTAAGACATAACAAGAATACATTTGTTTACTTCAACATACTCGTATAATAAAGAGACATAAACACATTTATTTTTATTCAAATTCTCCGCCTTCTTGCTTAACACGTTTCAGGACACACCTTACAACTGATTCACAAATATGGGACAGTAAAGGTTTATCTTCGTTGGTGGTATCAAACGCATTTTGCACATTCTCAGTCCATCTAAATTTCTTGGCGATAAGGAGAACACCATATCCTTCAGAATCCCCCACAGACAGAAGTTGCATGGTCCCAAATCACAGGAATGTGTTGGCCAATCAAAATTCCACGGCGTTTAATCCATCCTGTGAATGTTATTTAAAAAGTTTCGAACGTTCAGTCCAAGATGGGGTGGAGCTCCATCTTGTTGCCAATTAAATTGGGAATTAAATTTCATCTTACGTAGGTACTGCAAAGTTCAGCAGCATTTCTAAATAAGCTGCAGAAGTAACTGTAAGGTCCTATTAATCCGATACTTGAAATTGCTCCCCAGACAATAACACCTGTGACATTGACATATTTCTCTATTACCTCATGGGGGTCTATGTCGGACCAATAAACATAATTATGGCGATTCACATGTCCATTTAGTTTGAAACTTGCCTCGTCTGTCCATAAAATTGACTGCCAAACATTAAAATGTGCTTCTTTGCGTACTACGATAAAAACAACTCGCAGAACTCAAGTCTTCATGTAATACGTGAGGTAATTTTAGGCAAAAGCTTTGAATTTATGTATTTAAGGATTCTCTGCAGTGTACTTCGAGATATGTCCAATTGCGCAGACGCCTTCCTAGCTGATTTGTGAAGACTTGCTACAAATGCCTGAGAATGTTCTTCATTTGGGATATTACGTGGTCGACCGGATCTCAACGCTCCCTGTTCTTTCAAATGTTGTGTTGAATTACCGCAAATGTTGGCAAGTTGGTAATGGTGGATTAAGAAACCTTGCTCGATAGTCATCATGAACTCCTGATGTAGCTTTGTCGTACTTCCACATTAATTGAAGTGTGTAAATGCGTTGTTTCTTACTAAATTTGTCATTGAAAATAATGTTCAACACACCAACAATAACTAAAAACAAAAGACTCACAAATAAATGAATGTGTATACAGTGTTGCCAACGATATCCTGTAATTAATTTTACTCCCACATATCCGCAATATTTACCTAAAAAAGGGGGAAACTGACTTTTGTGCCCTTCTGTGTGTGTGTGTGTGTGTGTGTGTGTGTGTGTGTGTGTGTGTGTGTGTGTGTGTGTGTGTGTGTGTGTGTGTGTGTGTGTGTGTGTGTGTGTGTGTGTGTGTGTGTGTGTGTGTGTGTGTGTGTGTGTGTGTGTGTGTGTGTGTGTGTGTGTGTGTGTGTGTGTGTGTGTGTGTGTGTGTGTGTGTGTGTGTGTGTGTGTGTGTGTGTGTGTGTGTGTGTGTGTGTGTGTGTGTGTGTGTGTGTGTGTGTGTGTGTGTGTGTGTGTGTGTGTGTGTGTGTGTGTGTGTGTGTGTGTGTGTGTGTGTGTGTGTGTGTGTGTGTGTGTGTGTGTGTGTGTGTGTGTGTGTGTGTGTGTGTGTGTGTGTGTGTGTGTGTGTGTGTGTGTGTGTGTGTGTGTGTGTGTGTGTGTGTGTGTGTGTGTGTGTGTGTGTGTGTGTGTGTGTGTGTGTGTGTGTGTGTGTGTGTGTGTGTGTGTGTGTGTGTGTGTGTGTGTGTGTGTGTGTGTGTGTGTGTGTGTGTGTGTGTGTGTGTGTGTGTGTGTGTGTGTGTGTGTGTGTGTGTGTGTGTGTGTGTGTGTGTGTGTGTGTGTGTGTGTGTGTGTGTGTGTGTGTGTGTGTGTGTGTGTGTGTGTGTGTGTGTGTGTGTGTGTGTGTGTGTGTGTGTGTGTGTGTGTGTGTGTGTGTGTGTGTGTGTGTGTGTGTGTGTGTGTGTGTGTGTGTGTGTGTGTGTGTGTGTGTGTGTGTGTGTGTGTGTGTGTGTGTGTGTGTGTGTGTGTGTGTGTGTGTGTGTGTGTGTGTGTGTGTGTGTGTGTGTGTGTGTGTGTGTGTGTGTGTGTGTGTGTGTGTGTGTGTGTGTGTGTGTGTGTGTGTGTGTGTGTGTGTGTGTGTGTGTGTGTGTGTGTGTGTGTGTGTGTGTGTGTGTGTGTGTGTGTGTGTGTGTGTGTGTGTGTGTGTGTGTGTGTGTGTGTGTGTGTGTGTGTGTGTGTGTGTGTGTGTGTGTGTGTGTGTGTGTGTGTGTGTGTGTGTGTGTGTGTGTGTGTGTGTGTGTGTGTGTGTGTGTGTGTGTGTGTGTGTGTGTGTGTGTGTGTGTGTGTGTGTGTGTGTGTGTGTGTGTGTGTGTGTGTGTGTGTGTGTGTGTGTGAGATCATCTACATTCACTACACTGTGTATAAGATCTCTTCCAATGTTTCCCAAGGGTCCTGAGAACACTCTTTTCACCACTTACACTTAAATCTTGCATCTGTATGCGATTTTTTTTAAACCGATTTAAACAGCAGATCATGCAGTTGCTTGACTCAGAAGTGATTCCTACGTTCATCATGCCTCTCAATCACTTCCCTCATTATTTCCCTACCCTCAGAATCTATCACTATTTTACTTTACTTGCGAAAAAACACCAGTGGCTTATACGATTCTACAATTGAAACTAAAAGAAACCAGCAGTGAGTAAACATAGCATGAATAACATTGTAGGTAACTTGGCAACATCTGAAGCAGATGAACGTTTGCGAGGATGTTTACAAATTCTCTTTCCTCTCCCCTTCATTCCCGTATGGTTTGTATGTTGGACCCCACCGGGGTCATCAAACTTGGTAAACCTTATGGACCTCTAAGAGGGGGAATCAGGACTGAAAAATGCAATGCCATAGCCAGGATTTGAACCACGGATCTTCCGCTCATCAAGCGGCTGCTTTAACCACTAAGCTACCATGGCCAACTTGTCTGAACGACATTAAATTCCCCAGCTGATTCGTAGTTTTTCCCGGTTAGACCACAAGGGAATCTCACGTCAGAGATAAATACCTCAAGGACGATTTACAATTGCCCACATACAGCTTGTGTGTTTTAAGCCACCAGCAGTAAGCTTACTGCCATACATAAATAATAATCTTATGGATCTCTGTCAATGTCTATGCCGCCAGTCTGGATCTAACCACCCGGTGTCTCCTCTCACCTCATTCTTCCTCCCGGAGGTGCTCTCTTGGGGCCATAGGTATAATAAGCACAGCTTCAGTGCCCAAGCCCCTCCGTATCTCTCCTAGTCCAAAAACTTAAAACCTACTGAATTTACTTATTCCATTAGTATCTACAAGAAAATATGTAATTAGACAATTATTGCACATGTTTATCTCGATTAATATGAAGTAGTTAGAAGAATACTCGTTTGTAAGGATAGTTTTTACAAAAGTAGACAAACTCGTATCACATGTGAAGTATTATATTCCACTTAAAAATTGGGATTTCACCAGAAATACATATTTTCAGACTCCCTAAATCCATTAAGCATATTTAGATAAAACAACACAAAACATGTAGTACTGGTTAAGTCACAGAATTTATTATTGCGCACCAAAATAATTAATGTAGCACATTAAGTGGTATGTTAGATTAGGGGTGAGTCTGGATGTGACAGAGGTGGTTTAGTACTTTGTTAATCAGATAAACCACTGGACATTCTCGCCACTTCCATATACTCGACTATACATTCAGTATAAGGTATTCTCTATTAAGCACAGTAAATAGGGGAGTATTGTATTCGATCCAAAAATTCGATCTCGTGTGTCTGTCTATAGCAGCATAACTTAAACGAAAAGCCGTTTAAAACTAAGTTTTGTATTTATGTTTTAATATATTTCAAGGATACTGCACGAAGATTTTGAAGAAAATTCCTCTACCCTAAGTTACACTTCACATGGATAATTTTTCGAAAATCTTGATTTTTTCAAAAATGCTTCTAACGATATTCATTAAAATGGCACATGCTTAAGATATTTTTATGACAAATGAAATGTATATTTTGAATTTTCTGGATATAGCCTGACCTTTGCATAACTGGTAAATCGTAAGAGATGGACCAAATCTTACTATAGAGAAAAATGAGATCTTGTTAAAACACGCAATTTATCTTACTTTTTTTGTCGGAAATTTTCAATACTTATAAACGTGCTCAAATGTGTGGTCTTTGTTGTCGTTGTCGTCGTCGTCGTTGTTGTTGTTGTTGTTTTTTTTTTTTTTTTTTTTTTTTTTCAAAGAGATCGGAATTTCAAAGTCATCATATGACGACCACTCTTAAAACACTTGACTGTCGCTTAGAGCCTACTGTATTCCCCTTGCACCTATAAGAAAATTAGCAACAGGATAATTTCTACGAATGTTTATCTCGTTAACGTAAAGTAGAGGAATCAGTGTTTGTAAGAATAGTTTGTGTGCAGGGTAGAAGTCACGTGAGTGCAACACATTAGATTCTTTTAGTTTATATAGTGTACTTTGAAAAAAAAAAGAAAACTTGTTGCCTCTTTATAACTCAGTTTAACAGAGCACTCTCATCGTATTAGGAAATGATCTATCGATGTGTAACAAGGTCTAGTGTCTGTGTGCTGCAGCACATCAATAACACTGTGGTAAACATCTGCCACAAGATTAGGGCTCGAGGAATTGCTGCATGTCAACATGGAAACGGGTAGAGTACGTTGGGTTCAATTTAATTTTCATTATTCCGAGCGCAGCACCATGCATGCATTCGTTTTCACGCGCTCTGCCAGTAATTTAGGCGGCGACACCCCTCAATTAGAGATGGCAGGAACCAATGTCGCGTTAATGATGTGAACACGTGAAAGCATCCCTTCCTGTTGACCCTCCTTGTTTCAGCATGCACTGTCATTAATAGTATAGCCTATCAGTCATGTTTACAGCTGAAAAAAACACAGATACAATTACCAATTAAGGTTGCATCAGTCAGTCCATGTAAATACATTTAGAACTGACAGCTCGTCAGCACGGAAAATCAAGAAAACACTTTTAATACAAGCTAATTTAAACTAAAGCGCGTTCCACCCTTAGAAGCCAGTACACGTTAAATGGAGCGCAGTGTTGCAACATGTACTAGTTGCGAATCTTTCTCCGCGCGCGATCCCGAGGTGGCCGAGTCCTGTACTTAGTCCTTCAATTGCTGCTTGACGGACACTTTTAACTTTGGTATTCCTCCATGCCTTTGTCACCCTATGGCCTAAATTTACAAATGATTCGTCCGTATAAACAATTTATTTCCCGTGGTCCCTAAACCTTTTTACGTCTTTTAGATATTTATGTCACCATCTGATGATATCGATATCGTCTCTTTCTATTAATATGCACTTGTTACCCCTTCTTTCATATTCGGACCCCAAATCATGTAAGAACCGACTAAGAGTGGCCCTTGAGAAATTTGGTAGGGTCTCATCACTGTTGAACCGTGACAAAATTATATCCAGCATGGGTTGAATATTTGCAAACAGTAAAGAATGAAAAATTCGCCGCACTCCACATTGCACTCCACTTCTTTTTTTTTTTCCCCGCCCTTTTTGCTTTCTTTTTCGATGGCGTTCTTAGAAGTCCTTTCATTACTTCCTTTTTAATCCTATACACTACTGCTTCTGAACACCCGATAGCCTTAGTTGTTTCTTTTACTGCCTTACTTACACGCATTTTACTTAAAAAATAATCTAACACCTTCATAATTATTTGGCGTTCCTCACTTCTTAATTTACCAACATATCGTCTCTTCCTAGATTGCCCCTGCATAACTACAAATATTTACGAAACTATTAAACAAATAACGCAATAACAGCTCATAGATTCCACACAGTTACACACCGACTTCATTCGAACTAATGCTAGTGCTTCTCCTTATACTATCTTCTGTGTCAGGCCTGGCGCGAGAATACACTGAATAGATGAATACCTTTTGTTTGATGAAAGAAAGAAGTTACAGCCTTTTGACTTATTTTAAAAACTTTCTCCAACCCTCGTCAACATTTGTTCTTGCTGGTTCCCTGATGTAAACTCAATAACAAAAAAGTTTCACAGTGCGTAACTTTTGCAGTGCACGGGTATAAAATTTTCCGAAAACATTTAATTTAAAAAATTGTAACACTTAACTCAGTAAACATAGAGAATTCAAAGTGAGCAGGTAGTAGCACTATAGTTTACTCTACCTAAGAACAAAATATAGACGCATTCTAGCAGTTAGTTTCTTAGTGCGTTATGAGTATAGAAACAGCACATATCGGACTTCTATTGCAAAAAATGTTTTTTGAAGAAATATGGGCCTATAGAAATGTATAATGACTCTAAAAAGGATATAAACTAATAGAGAAAAAAATTCTGCGTAGGATAATGTGTTCAAATCTGAAATTTATAACAACTGAATATTTATACCATGCTAGTAGGAACCTGGCAACAGCGCGAAGGTAGAAAAGGACGAGGCTAATGGCAACTTGTATGCGCTAGATAGAGACAGATATATCCCATTTAACTCCATACTGTCTTCTAAGAGTGGAACAAGGTATATTAAGCCCTGACGTATTGCATTCTCTACCCACTAACTTTTCACTTCACTTCTACAAATATTCCCACAAAAACAGAAAGGATTTCTTTACATATTTTCAGGAGATAAACACAGCAATGTTTATGTATTTGAATATTCAGACAAATAACTCCAGAATACCTTAAATAAATGGTATTTTAATCATGATCACTAGAATTATTTTGAGAAAATCAAAATTTTCGAAAATGTTTCATGTAAAGGGTTGTCTGGTGTGACCTTGATTGACAACTGTATGATGAAGGTCGCTCAAGGTAAGGCGCGAGTCACCCAGCCCTGGTATTTATTTCATACGTTGTCTATAATATGTCTCAACCTATATAGCGTTTCACTCTTAGAAGACAGTATGGAGTTAAATGGGACATCTCTGTCTCTATCTAGCGCATACAAGTTGCCATTAGCCGCGTCCTTTTCTACCCTCGCTCTGTTGCCACATTCCTAATAGCATGGTATAAATATTCATTTGTTATAAATTTCAGGTTTGAACACATTATCCTATGCAGAATTTTTTTCTCTATCAGGTTATATCCTTTTCAGAGTCATTATACATTTCTATAGGTCCAAATTTCTTCAGAAAACGTTTTTTTCAATAGAAGTCCGATATTTGCTGTTTCTACACTCATCACGCACTAACTAACAAACTAACTGCTAGAATGCATCTATATTTTTTTCTTAGGTAGAGTAAACTATAGTGCTACTACCTGCCTACTTTGAATTCTCTATGTTTACCCAGTTAAGGGTTATAATTTTTTAAATTAAATGTTTTCGGAAAATTTTATATCTGTGCACTGCAAAAGTTACGCAGTGTGAAACTTTTTTGTTATTGAGTTTACATCAGGGAACCAGCGAGAACAAATGTTGAGGAAGGTTGGAGTAAGTTTTTAAAATAAACCAAAAGACAGTAACCTCTTTCTTTTATCCAATAAGGCAAACAAAAGGTATTCATCTATTCAGCGTCAGGCCTGACACAGAAGATAGTATAAGGAGCAGCACTAACATTAGTTCGAAAGAAGCCGTAACTGTGTAACTGCGTGTAACTGTGAGCTGTTATTGCGTTATTTGTTTAATATTTTTGTAAATATTTGTAGTTATGGAGGGGGAAGCTAGGAAGAGACGATATGTTGGTAAATTAAGAAGTAAGGAACGCCAAATAATTATGAATGTGTTAGATTATTTTTGAAGCAAAATGCTTGGCAGTAAAGGCAGTAAAAGAAACAGCTAAGGCTATCGGGTGTTCAGAAGCAGTAGTGTGTATGATTAAAAAGGAAGTAATGAAAGGACTTCTAAGAACGCCATCGAAAAAGAAAGCAAAAAGGGCGGGACTGCACAAAACGCTAGGTTAACGCAATATGATTGAATAGTGCAAGGTGGAGTGCGGCGAATTGTTCATTCTTTACAGTTTGCAAATATTCCACCCACGCTGAATATAATTTTGTCACAGTTCAACAGTGATGAGACCCTACCAAATTTCTCAAGGGCCACTCTGATTTGGGGTTCGAATATGAAAGAAAGGGTAACAATTGCATATTAATAGAAAGAGACGATATCGATATCATCAGATGGCGACATAAATATCTAAAAGACGTAAAAGGTTTAGGGACCAGGGGAAATGAATTGTTTATACAGACGAGTCATTTGTAAATTTAGGTCATACAGTAACAAAGGCGTGGAGGGATACCAAAGTTAAAAGTGCCCGTCTCGTCAAGCAGCAATTGAACGACTAAGTACAGGACTCAGGCCACCTCGAGTCGCTCGCGGAGAGAGATTCGCAACTAGTACATGTTGCAACACTGCGCTCCATTTAACGTGTACTGTCTTTTAAGGGTGAGACGCGCTTTAGTTCCATCCTGTTGTAAACATCTGGGCGGACAGAGAGACAGAGACAGAGATATTGGGACAGAAAACGGTTAAGCTGTTGATTGGTTTGGCGAAGATAATGGGCCTTTTCTTTTATTTGCGTACGTACAATAAACCCCTCCTTTAAGTACAGTATTGTACGTAAGTAGTTTTCCGATCACTACTCTGCGCGAGCTCATTTCGGACACAGAAAAGTATGCAAATGTTTCGATTCTTATAAACGTAAATAGGCCCACATTTTATCTTTCTGCTTCACATACGACATAGATGTGTTCTGGGCTCGTGACTTCTGAAGGGAATATATACATAATAGTACCTATGCTATATATAGATAAGACAGAAGACAGGTGAAAGTATACACACCATTAACGTATTGTGTTAAATTAAGCTGCATTTTACTTAACAATTACTAAAGGACACTGCTATTATATAATATTTTTGCATTCCTACACCAGGCAACTCTCTCGCAACGAGGTCTGTATCGAGATTAAGATGTTTTTGTTTATAGTGTGGAGTTGCTTCTGATATTTAACACTGTATTTCCTGTACATCTCGCGGACCTCACAAGGCCAAGGACACTTATGTATATGCAATTTAAAATCAGTAAGCTTTTCATCATGGAGCAGACTGGTGCTTCAGCCGAAATGAAACACAATCGAGGCAAACCTTTAAAAAGTGACGCGTGGTGAGTGATCGCGCATTGTTTCGCATTACTTAAAGAAAGAAACCCGGAACCGTCTATAAAAAACATTGAGAAAGAAACTGGTGATCTCCTTGGTGTTTCCGCAAGTAGTGTACACAGTGTTAGAATGGAACAGCAAGCATCCGGAACTCTAAGAACACCGGAAAAAGCACGTAAATGCAAACAACGCGTGGAGAAATACGACGATTTTACGAAAAGTGCTATACGTAGTAAAGTTCATGGTTATTTTTTCAGAAATGAACCGCCGACTCTTAACAAAATTTTGCATGCGGTAAATTCTGACACGGACTTGTCAAATTTTTCACGAAGTACTCTCCACCGTTTGCTGATAGATATTGGATTGAAGTTTCAAAAGCGAGGCAGAAATCAGTTATAGTGGACAGAGAGGAAGGAATCCAATTAAAGGCAACCATTATGCTACTGCATGATTCTATTAATATGCCAACTCATAGATTTAATAAGTTAATGTGTAACCCAATACTGCTATATAGCGTTCCACTCTTAGAAGACAGTATGGAGTTAAATGGGACATCTCTGTCTCTATCTAGCGCATATAAGTTGCCATTAGCCGCGTCCTTTTCTACCCTCGCGCTGTTGCCAGATTACTAATAGCATGGTATAAATATTCATTTGTTATAAATTTCAGATTTGAACACATTATCCTATGCAGAATTTTTTTCTCTATCAGGTTATATCCTTTTCAGAGTCATTATACATTTCTATAGATCCAAATTTCTTCAGAAAACGTTTTTTTCAATAGAAGTCCGATATTTGCTGTTTCTACACTCATCACGCACTAACTAACAAACTAACTGCCAGAATGCATCTATATTTTTTTCTTAGGTAGAGTAAACCAACCTGCCTACTTTGAATTCTCTATGTTTACCCAGTTAAGTGTTATAATTTTTTAAATTAAATGTTTTCGGAAAATTTTATATCTGTGCACTGCAAAAGTTACGCAGTGTGAAACTTTTTTGTTATTGAGTTTACATCAGGGAACCAGCGAGAACAAATGTTGAGGAAGGTTGGAGAAAGTTTTTAAAATAAACCAAAAGGCAGTAACGTCTTTCTTTTATCCAGTAAGGCAAACAAAAGGTATTCATCTATTCAGCGCCAGGCCTGACACAGAAGATAGTATAAGGAGCAGCACTAACATTAGTTCGAAAGAAGCCGTGTGTGTAACTGTGAGCTGTTATTGCGTTATTTGTTTAATATTTTTGTAAATATTTGTAGTTATGGAGGGGGAAGCTAGGAAGAGACGATATGTTGGTAAATTAAGAAGTAAGGAACGCCAAATAATTATGAATGTGTTAGATTATTTTGAAGTAAAATGCGTGTAAGTAAGGCAGTAAAAGAAACAGCTAAGGCTATCGGGTGTTCAGAAGCAGTAGTGTGTATGATTAAAAAGGAACTAATGAAAGGACCTCTAAGAACGCCATCGAAAAAGAAAGCAAAAAGGGCGGGACTACACAAAACGCTAGGTTAACGCAATATGATTGAATAGTGCAAGGTGGAGTGCGGCGAATTGTTCATTCTTTACTGTTTGCAAATATTCCACCCACGCTGAATATAATTTTGTCACAGTTCAACAGTGATGAGGCCCTACCAAATTTCACAAGGGCCACTCTGATTTGGGGCTCGAATATGAAAGAAAGGGTAACAAGTGCATATTAATAGAAAGAGATGATATCGATATCATCAGATGGCGACATAAATATCTAAAAGACGTAAAAGGTTTAGGGACCAGGGGAAATCAATTGTTTATACAGACGAGTCATTTGTATATTTAGGTCATACAGTAACAAAGGCATGGAGGGATACCAAAGTTAAAAGTGCCCGTCTCGTCAAGCAGCAATTGAAGGACTAAGTACAGGACTCAGGCCATCTCGAGTCGCTCGCGGAGAAAGATTTGCAACTAGTACATGTTGCAACACTGCGCTCCATTTAACGTGTACTGTCTTTTAAGGGTGAGACGCCCTATAGTGTTGCAAAACTTTTGTGCGTGCCCGTAGGTCTAACACGTGGCGAGTTGAGTCAGCTCCGCCTTGTTGTTTACAGCAGGACTGAACTAGGCTGAGACATGGTATAATGAGAAGTCGAGGGGGCAGATGATTCATACAGCATATTGCATCAAGCAATATCAGAGATAAGCTCGCTTAATGCAGATGATAAAAGCTGAGAGAGGAGATCCCGGCTCGCTAACTGTCCTCTGTATGAATGTCAACGTTCAAAAACGAATGCGCGAACTATGCACATTTATATATTACGTCGTAGATACAGTAGAATAAATGTTTTTAAAATGAAGGTAGTTATATGATAATTTAAAATTCCATGGTCCGCGCATGACCAGAAGAAGAAAGGAATAGCGACTTGCCACTTACATTTTTTTGAAATATTTGAAAATTCAAACCCACAAAAATGAACGTCACGGAAGTATTTAACATCAAAAAATGCTATTTCATTTGGACTGTATGCTTTAACGAGATCCTCTTTTTTATGTTTTATTTTTTCTCCCCTTGTGTGGTAGTGTGGTACGACTGTCTATTTCTTAGGCTATGCCAATTACGTAGAAGTAATTCAGATAATGAGACTTCACGGGTTACTATGGTAGACTCAAAATTTAATGGCGGCTGTTACCTGGCCATTGCTATTCTTTTTCCTTTTGTGCAAATAAGTTTTGTGGGTGTAAATTATATGCATATCACCGACTTTACAGTGATTTCATAGCGTGTTTAACTATAAAAAATGCAAGACCTCTCTTATTAGATTTTGTGTTTACCAGTTCCTCCTGCCACCCGCCATTAAATTTGTGGCAGCCAGAGGAAAAATTCAAAATGTGTGTTTTATAAAATAATGCACTTTAATCCAAATACGATAGAACCACTTTGGTGAAAAATATAAAAAGAAATGTCCTTATGGGTAGTTTCGAATGAAATATCTTTGAAATATCTTCGTGTTGCATCTTTGGAAGGTCTGAACCATACTTGTTATTTGAGTCTTGGCATTTGAGTCATCCTGTACTCACTCACACTCACACCCACATCGTGTATCTTTTTAAACGACTTTTCTTGGATTCAAAGGACCTCAAAACGGTGAAATCTCGGTATCGAATCTTTGGGTGGAATGCCCTCGGACTTACTGTCGGCAAGTAGCACAGGATGTAAAACCAGAGCTGCTTAACCTTTTATTACTCAAGTTGACAGCGGAAATCATGTTTTCCTTGAGAGAGCAGTAATAAAATTCTCTCTTCTGTTATCTTATCAACTATAGCAGCAGCCGATAGCGTAATCGCTGTTCCAGGAAAACATTTGATCCGTACTTTACAGTTTCAATTGAGTGTATGACCTCTATAATTTCTAACGAGATAATAAAATACTGTAGATCTGCAAGTTTCAACGATTCCATCAATTAAAGTATAGACATTTGTCGGGGTAATTTCAGTACTTCACTGTTTCAATAATCTATTGAAGAATAGCCATCGAAGAGTGAAGCTGAGAGGCCCGATATTCAATGGTAATGTTATCCGAATATTTATAGATCTGTCGATAGCATTTTTGGTGTTTACAATGAGCGAGAGCTCTGCTCCGTCTACTTATCTGTGTTTATCTCTCCAACTGCCCGACGTCGGTGTTACTGGTGTTTTATGTTGAATATTATACTAAAAATTCGCCTTAATTTCTTACAAATTTTCGGGTGAAATTAATGCACATAGACATTAGTGAAATTAAAATTAACAGGTAAATAATGTTACTTTAACATTATTGTTCAAAATTTCCCCAAATTAGAACATTAATTATATTATTGTCAGGACTCTCGTTGCCAGCATTTTATTTTGGTAACCAAAGACATTTAATGGACTTTTGATGGTAACATTCACCTTTTACTTTGAGTGTTAAGAATGCTGTTACAATATCATATTTGTTACTACGGCCTAACTGTTCAACAGTGACATAAATCTCTTATTGTGGCCTCACCGATTGCATTGTCGGGCAGTTTTTTTCCTGCCAATTATATTTATTTTGTAGTACTGTTGCAAGTTGATCTCAAAAAAAGCCAGATTATCGACTTCGTAAGAATTAGAAGTGAATTCTTTCATTATTATTCAAACCAAAACGTAAACGCCAGTGACGATGAGTCAGTGGATAAAAAACTTAATTTTCTAAGCAAAAGTTTTAAAAAAAGTGGCTATTTGTAGGATTTGAAGCTTTCACGGCGAACGTTAGTGATAACAGCTTCACGGGTGATCAGCCGTGTTAAACTTAAAAAGGTCGAGCTTTCGGCCATTATACTCTCCATGGCCATCTTCAGGACTAAAATGATGGAAAATTCTCCTCAGTTCCCAAATATATACTATGGTTAGGTTGTGTTGTCCGAACCAATGCGCGGGTGATGGTTTCTGATTGGGCCTGCTGTAGGCTCGGCTGCAGTGTTACCCGCGGGAAAACACTGCAGCCGAGCCTACAGCAGGCCCAATCAGAAACCATCACCCGCGCATTGGTTCGGACAACACAACCTAACCATAGTATATATTTGGGAACTGAGGAGAATTTTCCATCAGCCATTCATCATTCGGTGATTGGAACTCGCATCGTCTGCACCTCGAGTCTACTGGACACTGGAAGAACGGGGAAAGCCAACTGTGAGACCTCTCGCCAGGGAGGAGCTACTACGCTCCGCGCCAACTCAATAGTGTAATAGCCAGGCCGGGCGCCGCTAGTTCGTCGAGGAGTGTCCTATAAGAGATCTGATAGCAGATTTTAGGGCACTCCAAATTGGAGAAGAAGAAAGAAGTATTAGAAGACAACCTTTCCCGGAGGGGATCCGGAGCGGTGGAGGAAGTGGGCATCAGCCCTCTACTTGCCTCCCTACTAGAGATAGCTCGGCGAGCTATTTCAAACCAGCACCACCCAGACATGGAGGACTCCAGAGCCGACTCGGCACCGACCGACGGACTTACGAAACCGCAGGCCCACATGGTTGCAGCCAAGGGACCAGGCTCTAGCCTGGACCCGGGGTTCACTGGAACCCCCATAGGCGCGTCGCAAGGCGTTAAACCCTCTGTGGGATGCCGGATGGCACCTGCTATGACTATAGACACGCCGAGTACCAACGCCAAGGTAAGACCTGACGCGATAGGTACCTGTACCCAGAACCCTTCCCACGGTCCAAGGGTGAACATCGTCAAGGCGAAAGCCAAGACGCTCCTCAGGGCCAAGAACAGGCCGAAGGCCAAAAAGGCTATTGGCCTTGTGAACCAAGGGACAGCAGTCCCTGTCACACCACCACCAGTACCTATGACCCCTGTCCCAGCACCTACAACACCGGATGACGACGGCTTCGTTGTAGTGCAGAACCGCAGGAGGAGATCTTCCGGTTCAAAGCCGGAAGGGACTCCTGCTTCATCAACATCTGCAACTGCAGCGCTCGCCCCAAACCAGGCCTCACAAAAGGAGGGTAGAATCCCTCCGATTGTGTCTGATCCGTTCCCGAACCACATAAAGGTAATGAAGGAACTGAGACGGCAGTTAAAGGCCAATTTCCAGGCAACCCAGCATCCAGGACGGGTTGTCATCAGAACCACTACCTCTGACGACCACAAGGCCGCGAAAGGGGTACTGAGAGAGAGTGGAATTAAGTTCCACACTTACTCGCTTCAGCGTCCCCACGTGGTTCGCAGAGTTGTCAGGGGTCTTGATTCTGAGACAGACCCCCAGGATATCCGTGACGGCCTACAGGACGAACACGGAATCAAACCGAGGTCCGTGGTGCAACTAACCACCACAAAGGTAAAAGAGGGGAAACCCACCAAGGTACCCCTGCCACTATTTTTAGTGGTAGTTGAAAAACAGGGGGAGGGAACCCCAAAAATCGACGAGGTGACTCATCTGTATAACACGAGGGTCACCATTGAGCCCTACCACAGCAGAGAGGGACCAGCCCAATGCTACAACTGCTTGGGCTTTCACCACTCGAGTCATGCTTGTGAGAGGCAACTCAAGTGCCTTCGCTGTGCGGGTGAGCACCTGGTGAAGGATTGCCCGACACCAATAGAGAACAAAAAGTGTGCAAACTGCGACGGGAGCCACATTGGCATCTATCGTGGTTGCCCAAAGCGACTTGCAATTATGCAAGGAAGACAGGGCAAAGTACCAGAGATCCGACAGGGGGTGTCTTTTGCACAGGCAATGTCGGAGCACGAAAGTGCCCTAGTACGGGCCGAGAGTGCAGAAGCAACCCCACAGAACCAAGTTGTCAGTCAAAAGACAACGCCAGTCCCAAGCGTCGCCCCAAAGGTGGGCACAAAACATCCTGTGCCACCCCCCAGTGCTGCCCCAAAGGACAAACGTCCTCCTAAAAAGAGGAGGAAGGGGAGAAAGGCTCATGTGACTGTAAGTGCAGAGCCAGAACCAGCCACGGTGGAGGCAGGTAACAAAAGTGTTACCCAATTCCCCCCACCAACTGCACCAGCCAATCAGGCACCAGCCGCTACAGCCAACCAGGCAACAGCAACAGCGCAGCCAATCAGCGCTGGCCCGTCATCACAGACTGGCTCTATAAGTAGGACCCACACAACAAGCACTCAGTCACAGGTCTTGGGAGAGGCCTTTGGCTCAGAGGACATGGCGGAGTTTATTGAACTGGCAACTTGGTTTGCGGACCTCGTACAACGTTCCCTCCCCATACTAAGGCGCTGCAGAGAGCAAATCCTCAACCCTGAACTTTCGGCTGTGAAGAAGCACCTCGTAGTGCTTCAAACGGCCAAGGAACTCTACGCTAATTCCATAAGCTCTTAAATGGCGCATAGAAATGTGCGTTCATTTAGAGCTGCGTTCTGGAACGCAAATGGTATTAGAGAGCAGAGACCTGGCCTGTTAGAGTTTGTAGACAGCCATGGGATTGATATCCTTATGGTCTGCGAAACACACTTGCACGCCGGTGTACAGTTCAGTCTGCCAAGTTACGTCGCCCATCGGTCTGATCGGGTCGGCCGACAGGGCGGAGGTACTGCCATTTTCATAAAGAACCATCTCACACATATTCCTGTTACCATTCCGCCACTACAACACCTAGAGGCAACCGCCATAAGACTATCCTTAGGCGGATGCGACGTGGTACTTGTAGCGGTATATGATCCTCCGGATGGGCGCTTCTATGAAGCAGACATTACGGCACTCCTAAACCTACACCAAAGAGTCTGTATCGCAGGCGACTTCAACGCCAAACACCCAAGCTGGCACAGCCGCACCCAGAACGTGAAGGGTCGGGGATTGTACCGTCTCATAAGCGGGAACCCCGCCCTGCATGTACACGGGCCGAGAGGTCCAACATACTACCCGGCACGCGGCGCCGCGGATGTCATAGATTTCATTGTCACAAAGAACATTCCATTTCACCTGGATCTCTCGGTGATTAATGCTCTGGATTCTGATCACAACCCTGTTGTGGTCGACTCAGACGTTAATCTAACTGCGCTGGGAGTGCCTGATTGGGTTGAGGAAGTCGACTGGGATGCAGCCGTCCTAGCCCTCCACAACTCCGTGGAAGCATGTCCTCGAATAGACTCGATAGAGGCTCTCGAGGAGGCAGCCACGGGGTTCTCAACCTCTATCCTAAATGCGGTGCGTGCTCATACCCACCGTATTCCTACCGATGCACCAAACCCTACAGCTATCCCTGTTCCACTGAAACGCCTCATTCAAGCGAAAAACGCTGTTAGAAGGCTATGGCAGAGATTCCGTCACCCTAGGATAGGAGTAATACACCAGAGGTTCAAATCCCTGGTGAGACGACTCCTAAGAAAGCATAGGCAAGCAGCTTGGGAAAACACGTTGCGACATGTAAACCTCCAGGAGAGGAAACCATGGCGCATCGTCCGAGGCTTGAGGAAAGATAAAACTGTACACCAGCATCCTGTGCATAGCCCTCGGGGAAGACTTGTCTTTGAACCGAGGGAAAAAGCAGAGGCGCTAGCAGACTATTTGGAAACTCAATTCCAGCCTAGAGTCGACCCTCAGAACGACGATCATACTGACCTCGTGGAGCAAGCAGTAGAAGACTTCTTAGAAGTTGGACCTGCGGGCCACGAGGTTTTCCACATCCCGATAGTTACCCCTCGCGAGGTAACTAACACCATCCAACACCTAAAACCTAGAAAAGCCCCTGGGCAGGACCGGGTAACAGCGGAAATGCTCCAGCACCTTCCCTTTAGAGCCGTGATGCACTTGACTCGGATCTACAACGCGTGCCTAAGCATGCGTCATTTTCCAGAAGACTGGAAGAAGGCGCGTGTGGTATGCGTGTTGAAGCCGGGCAAGAATCCGATCTTTCCTTCCAGCTACCGCTCCATCAGCCTCCTACCAGTTATCTCGAAAGTTTTCGAGAAACTGTTCCTGACCCGCCTTCGACCTCTTTTAGAGGAAAAAGGCCTCCTACCGGAACATCAGTTTGGTTTTCGTTCTGACCATTCCACAACCGAGCAACTACTGCGTGTAGCCGAAAAGGCCTCCCTGGCTTACCAGGAAAGGGCCAAAACGGTGGCAGTGTTGCTTGACGTGGAAAAGGCGTTCTCTACCACCTGGCACGAAGGGCTTATCTACAAGCTCATACAGCACGAAATCCCCCCTCCATATATTTACTTGGTGGCTAGTTTCCTACAGGAACGTAGCTTCCGGGTGAAAGTGGAGGGTTCATTTTCCCGAGAAAGGCCCATTGGCGCAGGAGTCCCCGAGGGCAGTGTACTGTCACCGGCACTCTTTAATGCTTACATGGCCGATCTCCCCACGCACCCCAACACTCACATCTGTCAGTATGCGGACGATCTCATGATCTTCGCAGCTAACAAGAACCCGCGCTACAGCTACCGTCAAGTACAAGCCCACCTCTGTGCCATCAGTAGATGGTGCGAGAACTGGCGCATGTCTATCAACCCGGAGAAAAGCTCTGCGATTCTCCTGGCCAACACGCTGGCAAACCGGCTCCCGCAGGACCTCGTGCTTCGGCGCCGTCGGATCCCTTGGGTCACTACGGCGAAGTATCTCGGGGTCACGTTGGACCGGCGGCTAACGTATAGGCATCACGTCAGGGGCAAAGTACTACAAGGTCATGCAGCCCTACGGCAGTTGTATCCCATCCTCAGCTCCAAAACCATGCCCATTCGCCTGAAACTCCAACTGTATCGTGCGATCATCCCGCCTCTGGTCCTGTACGGATGCGAGATCTGGGGAGTGGTGGCAAAGTCCACCTTCATCAGACTCCAGACGTTGCAGAACCGGGCATTAAGGATGATCTACGACACTGGTTGGAGATTTCCTGCCCACATCCTTCACGAACATTCCGGTATCCCGTACATTGTCGACGTGATTAAAACCCGCGCTCGAACAATGTACAACAAACTCCAGAACCACCCTAACCCACTGGTGAATACTCTGGGACAATACGACCAGAGAGAGCCTCGCCGACTACCATCTAAAAAATTGCCGAAGGACATCTTAAGTCCAACGGTCTAAATTTCGCAGATGGGAAAGGCAAAACGAATATCTGTACTTAAAACAGAGTAAATCGCCTAACTCAGATCACCTCTCAGTGTGTGACTGACGGCCAGAACCAGGAGGAGATTAGCGCGTCACCTGATTGACTAACCAGCCGATCAGCATGTATGGGCAGTGCCCGTTCATGGACCTATCCCTACCATCATTCATCTTGTCCCTAAGATACCCCTGATCCCAAACATTCCCAGATTTTAAATCCCTGTAGACCAAAACACCATACTATCGCGCAGGTAAAGCCGTACAACGGCTAGGTACTGCGGTAAAGACACTTCGGGTGGGGGAATAACTGCCTCTGGAGCCTCTGGATTTTCCATCATTTTAGTCCTGAAGATGGCCATGGAGAGTATAATGGCCGAAAGCTCGACCTTTTTAAGTTTAACACGGCTGATCACCCGTGAAGCTGTTATCACTAAGTGGCTATTTATCATTTATTTCGACACCCGCTGCGACACGATATGAAGATTTCGCCAAATTGCTGTGGAATATGAAAAGTATTGTCATGAGAGATTGAGTTTTACTTATGGACGTTCTTTGACTGCTGTGGTTCTCAGAATCCCGTTGTATATTGGCCGCGAAAGACCGATTAATTTTGTTCAGAGGGTTCTTCATCACGCTTGGGGTTCTTTAACGTGCCATAAATCTAGGTCATCGGACCACCGGTTTTTGCTTGCTACCCTTCCAAAGGAAGCCATGCTGATGATTTTTGCCCCCGAAGAAAACCATCGCCCTCCGCCAACTTTGAACTCGCGACCTCGGGAATCAGAAGCTAGCATGTTACACCTAGTTGTAACATCTCCAAACAAAATTAAAAGTGGTCATGCCATATTTTTTCTGAGACTTCCCATTGATCTAGTTCCACGTGGAATATAGTTCCAAATCAGTCGTGTACAATCCGCAATGGCCTGTTGGAATATAAATTGTAGCCCGTTGAAGATAAGTTTAAATTAATGGATATCGAATATGCTTTGGTTTTACAGTAGCCATTTAAGACTAGGTGCAGAATCGGATGCAGATTATGACGACTCATACATTTTACACAAATTTGATGGCTAATGTAGGTAACTAGTTGAAACGAGTATATGAATCTTTGGAAGAAATTAGGTTGTTTTTGACAAATCAAAACTTTACGGTGGAAGAATTGAACAGCAGTGAATAGTTTTCTGACATATCCATCATCTATTCAACCTTATCAAATCTTTTCAAAGAAAACTTGTAGTTTGGCAGATGCAAATAAAATTTGGCCAAATGGGCAAATAGATGGAATCTATGAAATGATCTAATTTTGTTCAACACCCGTTTTCAGTATTTCGAAAGTACGAAAAATCAATTGAATTATTTTCCCCGCACTTTTATGTTGATATTGAGACAGTGCCTGCAGTTTTTTAATTGATATCCAGAACAACCAGAATTGAAAGTAAAATTTGATGATTTCTACAAGGTGTACTTGCTTAGAAAACTACAATCTCCATGGTCATGCATTGCAAATGGTAACTATTTGGAACACATATATCTGTGAACAATCATTTTCGGTGATGATACAATTGAAATACAAAACCCTATCCAGGCTTACAGATGAACATTTGGAAGCAAGCATGCGCATTGCATTACATTGAACTGGATGTTGAAAAATTAACACAACTTAAGCAGTGCTAAATTTCTTATTAACGTGTGACAATAACATTTGTGACTTGTTCTGTTATGATCAGTAATTACATTAATAAGCATGTCAATAAAGGAATACTCTTACTGATATATTGAATATTAGATCATTAAATTAAACAAAGAGAAGTGCTATTAGAAAAGTAAGATTTAATTAGACCTACAGTGGAAGGTTAGGTGATATCACTGTGGCCCTGTGTTAACTGTTTAAGAATAGAATGGCATCTCTGTTCTAGATAATGTTTCTAACTTTCGAATGTAACATATTGAACATGTTCTTTCCATGTGTGTTAGAGTACTCATATTGCCTAACTACTGCCACGAATGATTGTGACATTTTGATAAATCTTGAGTCATGAAGTAACGAGGGAAGTTATGTAGAGAATTTGTATCGCGTGTTTGTTAAGACAATTTCACGAATTAAAAGAAATGTTATTTAAGTAAGCATTGTAATTACACTTCTGAAAAGAAAAAAAAATGAAACCGGCAAACTTTGGGAGCTTTTTGTTAACGAAAGTTTTTTGCTGCGATGTTTCGTTTAAGCGCTAGACGAGTTGATGTCATAGACCAGTTTAAGTATTTACGGCTTGTAAATTATAGCGCGTCTCACCCTTAGAAGACAGTACACGTTAAATGGAGCGCAGTGTTGCAACATGTACTAGTTGCGAATCTATCTCCGCGAGCGACTCGAGGTGGCCTGAGTCCTGTACTTAGTCCTTCAATTGCTGCTTGACGAGACGGGCACTTTTAACTTTGGTATCCCTGCACGCCTTTGTTACTGTATGACCTAAATTTACAAATGACTCGTCTGTATAAACAATTGATTTCCCCTGGTCCCTAAACCTTTTACGTCTTTTAGATATTTATGTCGCCATCTGATGATATCGATATCGTCTCTTTCTATTAATATGCACTTGTTACCCCTTCTTTCATATTCGAACCCCAAATCAGAGTGGCCCTTGAGAAATTTGGTAGGGTCTCATCACTGTTGAACTGTGACAAAATTATATTCAGCATGGGTGGAATATTTGCAAACTGTAAAGAATGAACAATTCGCCGCACTCCACCTTGCACTATTCAATCATATTGCGTTAACCTAGCGTTTTGTGTAGTCCCGCCCTTTTTGCTTTCTTTTTCGATGGCGTTCTTAGAGGTCCTTTCATTAGTTCCTTTTTAATCATACACACTACTGCTTCTGAACACCCGATAGCCTTAGCTGTTTCTTTTACCGCCTTACTTACACGCATTTTACTTAAAAAATAATCTAACACATTCATAATTATTTGGCGTTCCTTACTTCTTTATTTACCATCATATCGTCTCTTCCTAGCTTCACCCTCCATAACTAAAAATATTTACAAAAATATTAAACAAATAACGCAATAACAGCTCACAGTTACACACACGGCTTCTTTCGAACTAATGCTAGTGCTGCTCCCTATACTATCTTCTGTGTCAGGCCTGACGCTGAATAGATGAATACCTTTTGTTTGCCTTACTGGATAAAAGAAAGAGGTTACTGCCTTTTGGTATATTTTAAAAACTTTCTCCAACCTTCTTCAACATTTGTTCTCGCTGGTTCCCTGATGTAAACTCAATAACAAAAAAGTTTCACACTGCGTAACTTTTGCAGTGCACATATATAAAATTTTCCGAAAACATTTAATTTAAAAAATTATAACACTTAACTGGGTACACATAGAGAATTCAAAGTAGGCAGGTAGTAGCACTATAGTTTGCTCTACCTAAGAAAAAAATATAGATGCATTCTAGCAGTTAGTTTGTTAGTTAGTGCGTGATGAGTGTAGAAACAGCAAATATCGGACTTCTATTGAAAAAAAATTTTTCTGAAGAAATTTGGACCTATAGAAATGTATAATGACTCTGAAAAGGATATAACCTGATAGAGAAAAAAATTCTGCATAGGATAATGTGTTCAAACCTGAAATTTATAACAAATGAATATTTATACCATGCTATTAGGAATCTGGCAACAGAGCGAGGGTAGAAAAGGACGCGGCTAATGGCAACTTGTATGCGCTAGATAGAGACAGAGATGTCCCATTTAACTCCATACTGTCTTCTAAGAGTGAAACGCTATATAGTATTGCATTTGTCTTAGTAAGACACACAATCTTAATTCAAGAAACAAACACAGAACCCATAAACAAAACACAAACATCTCATTGTTTACAGTTAATCACAGGTTTACTATTCAAAGTTAGATCGACAAACTTTTAAACCAGAGAAATTGCTGGTGTCTGCGAGAGTACGGCAGAATAGGACACGCCGATGCACTCTTTGTGTTAACCGCAATGGGCGTGTGTTCCAACGTTTACTTGCTATAGTAAAGCCACTCTACCGATGACCACTCGGTCGTCTGTAATGAAGGAGTTTATAAATCATAAAATGTGTAATATTACTTAATCAAATATGAGGAATATAAACTCGTAATTCAGACTTAAGTGAATTGGATGTAATCGAAATAGTGTATTAGCAGAAGAAGTTTGGGAAAGGAATACATTTAAAAAAAAACACCTTGTGCACATTCAGTGAAGCTACCGCGTTCTCGATATGGAATGTTCTAGCTCTCATCTGGGACGTTATCTTAATAAACGTTATCATCTTGAGTTAAGCATTCAAGAGACGCAGCACATAACTTAGTACCCCAGAGGACCTTAAGGTTTTTCTTGCCAATATTATTCTTATGAATACCGCTCTGCAAACATATGTGCCCCGTGTCTGGAACCTAATAAGATTTACTGCTGCTGAAGTGTCAAGGAGGCAAGATTTATGGAATTTCCTCACATACTTTTTGTGTCTACTTCAACTCTCTGGAGCTGATGTGAACTTTAATACCGTTTTAATTCTTGGAGAGGGCAAACTTGTTCTGGAAATATTATCTAAGAATAGATTTCTGTACTCAAACACGTCACAAAATTATTAATTACGCTGGGGAACTTATTACTTTATACTGTTCTAGAGCTGGGTCAGTTGTTAATTTCTTAAATCCTCTCATAAAGTTCAGTAAAGCCCTGGAATAAGTGCAAGTAAAATATTACATAATTGTTGATACCAGATAATGGTAATGATGTGCTAATCCAATTCATCAAAGGCTAGACTTTGTTTCATTGCTATACCTGTGGAAACTAATTAGTTTCAGAAGCATGAAAATTTAGTTTAATATCTCAAATTTGAAACATAATGGAGGCAGAAGAAAGCATAATTGAAAGAATTATTAAGGAAGAGATTGAGAATGGAAGATGAACCATGGCTGAAACAACTATATTAAATGGTATTTGTTTCGAAGTTTTCATTGTTGGTCTTTTTGAGAGACACTGAAATGTCAAGATGGTCATAAAGTACCGTCCCGTCGGTATAATGTGATTCATGTAAAAAAGTAAAAAAGGAGTAGTTGAACAATGTTAAATATTACCTTTAAAACCTTAAGTGGATATAGTACTTCTTTATCTAATTACCCTCCTCTTATGTAGGACTTACAGTGCCTAGGGTCAGACGCCTGTCGGGGAGCACAGGATCCTATGGACCGGACAGAGTGAAGACCCAGAAGCGGGTGGTCAGTCCAATCGATGAATGGAAAGGTGATGATGGAGCAATTGGTGGAATGAGTGGCGAGGGAAGCCGGAGAACTAGGAGAAAACCCGCTCAGACATCGCTTGGGGTAAGATCTACTACCCAATTTTAAAATAAATTAAAAATTACTCAGACATTCTCTTACCAGCGGTGGTCACCTCCGTATACAGACTATTAGTTCTGTAATAAGGATTGGCATATCTAATGTGATTCTTGTAAAAAAGTGACAGTTAAACAGTATTAAATATTACCTTTATAAACATGAAAAGTACCCCCCACCCTCCTTCCCTGATGGAATAAGGCTTGGTAATGCTAGAGTTAGCCTTATGTTCTTGGTCACATAAATGGTCACGTGTCAAAGATTCAAAAGTTTCACAGAGAAAAGCCATAGCATAAGGTTCAACGTACTTTATGGACTTAAAAAGTCTTTTAGAGCTTTTTGAAAATCATTACCAAATTATTGGGTATGCTAAATGTACATACCCTAATGACGTCACCGTGCTACAACGAACATTGCAGTTTGACATTCCTAGGATGAAAGACTGGTGAGTCATAGTGGCGTACGTGATTAGTGACACGTAGTGCAGCAAACGCCAGCATCTAGCTTGCTTGCGCCAATGAGCCACTCTAAATTACTCGATAGCATATCTATGAATATATTTAAATGGTGATGGAGACATAATCTCACAATTTTAAAGAACAAAATTAAAACAATGACTTTTAAAGATGACCACAAAAGATGTAAAATAGTCCCAGGGCAAGAAATTATACAACAGATGTCCAACTATTTAGGCTGCAGAATATCTTCTTTAAAACAACAAGATGCTACAAATAAAATTAATTAATTTCCGCAAATGTGTGGAACAATAAGAACTTCAAAGAATAAAGCATAACTAAACTGTTATAAAACATTAGCCGTACCAATTTTAACTTATGGTGCTGAAAACTGGTCTATAAATCGAGCAACTAAAAAGAAAATACAAACAAGTGAAATGAAATTTCTAAAAAGTGTGGCATTGGTACAGCAAAATAAGAATAACTGGTACCAACATATAAAAGAATAAATGACGACGACTACCTAAAATAATGTTAGATTTGCTATTAGATAGTAGTATTAGTAGTAGTATTCTATCATTATCATCATTATTATTATATAAATGAATGTTAGTTTATGCCTTATGGGCACTAGAAATTGTGGCTAATGAATTATATCAAGTATTATGTGCGCCAAACCTCCTTCATATGACCTTCAGAGGTGCCGCGGCTGTAGCGAATCACAGGCCTGCAGTGTTGCCTAGTCAGAGCTAGCTTCCTCTCGCTTAGCAATTACTAGATTAACGCTGGACATTAATAGTTTGTTACAAGCTTGAAACTTATGTCAGATATAAAGAGAATAATCATGCAAGTACGTACGAAAAAAGAGTGCAATTTTAGCTTCGGCCGTTCAGTTATTATAAGCCATTATATGTTACGTATATTTTATGTGTATGCGTTGGATCAACTTGGTAATGCCAGGCAGTGTTCGAATAGGACTTTCGGGGCGGGGGGGTAGAAAAATATACATAAGACGTACCAGCAGCACAGCAGCAGCAATATGCATACTGTCTTTAAGAGCAGCGTAATTTTGTATTTTGTGGCTCATAATTACACATCGAATTTGTATGCACTAAAAACTTAAAATATGCATGCATCTATGTTGCAAAAATATGTAAAATATGCGCTAAAATCTCGAAAATATGCAGTTAAAATGCATGATTTGAAGATCTACACACATTCAGAATATTTTAAATACATGTCCTCCCGGTGGCTGCAATTGCATCTGCAATAGATCATGATGTTATCAAAGTATCCCTTAATAAATGTATAATGTCTGTTGGTTAGTGTGAATTTGGATGGTGACAACGACCTCTCAGTGTCCACAGATATCATAAGCCAGTATTTGTAAGAACCAAGTCTGGTGAAATTTCTTTTGGGACGTCGAAACTGTCTCCTTCTTCACTAGTGAGATTCTTTTACGTGGCGCAAATCTACGTTACGAGACCACTGCGGCTTCCACAAGAAGCTATGCTATGAATTTTTGGGCCATAAAAACTCCATCACCGTGCGGCGGGTTTGACGACCTCGGGAACCATAGGCGAGCATGTTACCCCTAAACTACCCAAGACTGCACACTGGAAATATCCCTAACGGGAATTCAGTAATCAAAGCTTGGCCCTTAAAGCTCTGCCCTTCTGCGGTCTATGTCCCTCGGCGGGGTTTTACCTTATGGATATTCTGAATTTGCAATTTACATTTTCTTCGATGCGCTACTGTTTAAGAATATTCCAGATATTTCAGATATGCAAAGAATAATTGTTATGATTATTCTTATTACCACAGTTATTAATTATTACTTTCTCTACTGGCAAACAGAGGTTTATTGTATTCCATATTTCATCGGAAATATGTTTTGAGACCTCCTGAATCCAAAAAAACATTTTTAGAAATAGGTCCGTGTATGTGTGTCTGTGGACAGCATAACTCAAAAACGAAAAGTTGATTAAAAACCAAAGTTGGCAGTTAAGTTCAATGTCTTTCAAGGATGCGACACGAAGATTTTGAAGAAAATAGCCCCACCCTAAACTACCTTTACATGGAAAATATTTCGAAAATTTTGATTTTCTTGAAAATGGCTCCAACGATTTTGATTAAAATGACATATGTTTAAGATATTCTTATGATAAATGAAATACATATTTTGAATTTTCTGGCTATAGCCTATGTAGTCTTGTTTACTCTGAATGACTTTCGAATATATTGTAAACCGTAAGAGATAGACAAAACCTTACCATACACATAATGTATATCTCGCTAAAACACACAATTTATGTGAAAATTGTGGAATGAATTATTTCTGAGATATTCCTTGTTATTTGTGTCAGTTGGGGAAAACGAAACTTTGGTGAAATGGAACATCGTTGTTCATTTTTGTATATGTAAAGCGCGCAAAGAGAACGGAATCTCAGAGCTTTAAAAGACTTGACTATCGCTCAAAGTATTCAAATATTCTCCTTGTACCTACAAGGAAATAAGCAATAAGATAATTTGTGCAAATGTTTATCTCAACTAACACGAAGAAGATATAGGAATAAGAGTTTGTAAGAATGGTTAATACACGAGTAGAGAAAGTCATGTGAATGCCTATGAGTTCCTTTTTATTGTTTCATTTGTATAGTTCCCCATAGCATCTTTGGTCATATCGAGTGGTTGGGTACGTGAGTGACAAATCAGTTGACAACATACTTAGTACAGTGAATATATAACTTATGGCTAGAGCTCGGAAGTTCCTGCCCTAAAAAAACACTGAAATATGCATGCAAATATGCTCTTAAAAACTTGAAAATATGCCAAGAAATATGCACTATTTAATTAAAACAATTAATGTCCCTTTGCAGTAGACAAGACGAGTTAGTATAAATAATAAAGTTACCTTATTCTTTAGAGGTTGAAGCAGAAGTAGTCCCGCTGCTAGTATTAACTGCTAAATTGCAGTTCACAACCAACACTTTGCACAAATTTCAACTGTAAGGTCTGTTGTCTCGCAAAACACTTTTGTAACGTGAAAAACTTCTCTCCACGTCACAAGATGTTATCGGGGTATATTTAAATGATGTTAACTGTTTCACAGAGAGAGTCAAGTCTCTTGATGTAACAGATGGTTTTCTCTTGAGGATGTCTCGAATACGGCACATCTGTTTATAACCAGAAGTTTTTGAAATTACATAATTCACTTTCTCTTTCACTTTTTGTCCTATGCTACCAGTAACCAAACTTAGATCACATATTGTTTTTTTTTTTTTTTTTCAAAGACAGTGATTCATGCAAAGGAGATCCTACAGCTTCCAATGCCGTTATGGCTGTTAGTAAGAAAGAAAAATGGGCAGATATGAAACTAAGATCCTCTTTTAACCCAGTGTCTAACAGAATATTTTGCACAGTTTCTATTGATGAAGCATCTTTCAGGTCCAATGAATTAATAACCTCTTCGGCTATTTCTATGTGCTCAGCATAATATAAAACTGCATCGATCCATGTTCCCCATCGATTAACACTGGTGCAGGAAGAAGGCAGATATTAGGTGCTGTTGATCTAAACAACTTAACTCTTTTAGGAGATTTAACAAAAATTATCTTCGTACTGGACACAAATCTATCTACCAATGGGAAAGAACCATTGTCTCAGAAATGCTACCAATATGAAAAATATTATACAGGTGATAAAATAAAAAAGCATAAAAATCATTAAAATATGCAATATAGGGGCAATAATATTGAAATCTTCGTGAATTGCATCATGTGCAGTACTGCCAATATGAAAAATGTTATCCAGATAGAAAAAAGTAATAAAAAACCATAAAAATCATTAAAATATGCAATATAGGGGCTATAGTATCGAAATAATATGCATTTATCAAAATCAAGAAAATATGCAGTTATATGCATCATAAAATCATGTCCAAATAACTGAAAATTCCATAATTCGTGCACATAATATAAAAGTATACAACTTCCTAGCCCTATTGATTGATTTCGCTTCAACTATGTATTCTTAATAGATACACGCTCGTACACACAGATTAACATCCATGCCCGAGGCGGGACTCGAACCGCGATCTCCTGCACTACCAAGCCTAGGCCGTGGGAACTGGCACATTGCGAACTGGCTGAAAGTGTAACTTTTAACCACTCAGTGCTGAAAGTAAACGTGTAATAAATAACAAAAACATGACGTAAAAGATGCAATGAAAACAAGCCATTAATAATTAAGATACATAGATAAACAAGGCCTGTTACTGTAACGGCACTAGCATAAAACACTCCGCTAGCAAACATCTGCTAGCGGGCTAGCGTTACGTATATCAACTTCAATTTTCCTGTCCTAATTTTTTTCACCCCTTTCTCAGCGTCTGATGTAAATTGCTCGGTAGTTCCCAGCATTTAACGTATCATAGCCAGGTATTAAATAAAATGAATTGCTCTTTTGCGTTACAGCACTAAGGGATGGTCGATTTTGGAATGTTTTCTGACGCCAGTTCATGGTTTCTTGGGCATACATACATCCTTTGCCTTTATGGAAAATCGTTTCAGATATCGAAATAAAGCGATTCAGCGGATTACATATGTTTCTCGTTCGTCCTGCATGGGCTGCTATACCATTCACACATTCCCACGAAGGTTTCTTGTTGGTTAAACCATTTTACAATAAGTAGAACGTGAGTGGTTCCGACAAATTAGTATAAATATCTATATAACGATCACCAAGCAAATTGGCACATTTAAGTGTATTTTTTATATTACATTCACAAGATTTTCTCCACTCGCTTTTCCTTACAGACACATTCACATCTCCTTCTGTACTTGCTCTTCAACATACAACACATACAATTATCTATCATTGTAAAAGAATGTATATGATACATTCGCACAGTTTTGTCTCCTCGCCTTCCTTTTACGAAACAGTCACATTGTCAACTCCCTCTTCCACAAGCAATTCCTGCCATTTTCTATAAGATGAAAATACAAATGCAATATTTTATATTCACGCGGTGTTCTCTACTCACTTTTCTTTTATCACATGTACTTCTCTAATCACTCTTCTACAAATAATTCACACATTTTCCGTATTAATGAAATAGAAATGCAACGTATTGCATTCACAGGATTTTCTCTACTTGCTTTTCTTCCTGTGGTATTTGTGGTTGCGTTTGCATAGTGTTTTATCTATCTATCTATCTATCTATCTATCTATCTATCTATCTATCTATCTATCTATCTATCCATCCATCCATCCATCCATCCATCCATCCATCCATCCATCCATCCATCCATCCATCCATCCATCCATCCATCCATCCATCCATCCATCCATCCATCCATCCATCCATCCATCCATCCATCCATCCATCCATCCATCCATCCATCCATCCATCCATCCATCCATCCATCCATCCATCCATCCATCCATCCATCCATCCATCCATCCATCCATCCATCCATCCATCCATCCATCCATCCATCCATCCATCCATCCATCCATCCATCCATCCATCCATCCATCCATCCATCCATCCATCCATCCATCCATCCATCCATCCATCCATCCATCCATCCATCCATCCATCCATCCATCCATCCATCCATCCATCCATCCATCCATCCATCCATCCATCCATCCATCCATCCATCCATCCATCCATCCATCCATCCATCCATCCATCCATCCATCCATCCATCCATCCATCCATCCATCCATCCATCCATCCATCCATCCATCCATCCATCCATCCATCCATCCATCCATCCATCCATCCATCCATCCATCCATCCATCCATCCATCCATCCATCCATCCATCCATCCATCCATCCATCCATCCATCCATCCATCCATCCATCCATCCATCCATCCATCCATCCATCCATCCATCCATCCATCCATCCATCCATCCATCCATCCATCCATCCATCCATCCATCCATCCATCCATCCATCCATCCATCCATCCATCCATCCATCCATCCATCCATCCATCCATCCATCCATCCATCCATCCATCCATCCATCCATCCATCCATCCATCCATCCATCCATCTATCCATCTATCCATCTATCCATCTATCCATCTATCTATCTATCTATCTATCTATCTATCTATCTATCTATCTATCTATCTGTCCTGTCTGTCTGTTCGTCCATCTATCTTGGCAGTCCTGCCAACGTAGATAATAAAAGCATTTCTAACCTCAAATATCACAGTGTTAAAGTAACATGCTTTCGAACGATTATAATCACATCGTCACCACACAACACATAATGAACCTACTCATCTTCGGCAAATTTTGTTCTGCAATAACACTTTTGGATAAAATCACTTCCGAGCGCTAAATATCGTAATACATATTTGATGCACTACTGTGTAGCAAACACAAAAATAACAACACTAACTATAACTGCATATATTGCTATAAAAGAACGCAAGACAAAATCACGCAAAAGCGAGCAGTACGTCCACAGGTTAATTAAATTACGTTAACGTTAAGCGATACACAAAAACGCATTACACAAATAAATGTGGACAAGTGGTACACGCAGTGGCGTGTGTGGACTCGGATGTGCACTTTGAACTCGTGTTAAAGGTGCGCATAAGTGAAATTGCTAAATTCTACAGGTTTATTATTAGCGGATTATGCTCAAACTCATATCAGACATAATACATAAGGAATATTGTACATACAAATTTTCATTGCAATATCTTTATCACTTTTAAGCTTAATTTATTTATTTACTAATTTTATAGCCATTTTCAGCACCGTACATGAAATGCTCCACACGATGGAGATTTCAAAATTTTGGTAATTTTAAATATTATTCTGTAGGTAAGTAGGTACTCTCAAAAGAATGTTTAGAATCTAAAATTCTGCAATGCTTTGGTTTAATAAATACAAATTATTAACATTGAGAAATATTTTCTTCACAATTTTATAATTTTCAGAGCACTTTATAATTCACCTACTGCTAAATATTAAAATTACAGAAAAATCACTCATTTATTTCTGCGTCCTCAGTTTGTCGACTCCAAGCACTTTCATATTCGGAGTATTAGGTTTCCAAGAAATGCAGCGTGCTCTCTAAAACACGTGTTTTCCTCGTAATGAACCACGCGGAAGCACATGAGCAGTTTGCATACCCTGCCTTCGGTTTGCTGGCGTATTTCTCTCTTACACGTTCACACCAATTACTGTTCGTACTCTGATAGGTGCACAAGAAGTTAAACATATGAAATTAACCTTCACTACCAAACAAACTACTGAAATACTTAGCCTTAAACCTCACTAACATTAATAAGCGAGATGCATTTCTCTGAGGCACATCCAGTGCGCGCGCACATAGTTTGACGTGACACGGTTGCATTGGAAAATGATGGAATTGAGGCCCATATGTAGAGCCCAGGTCTTATAAGCTTCCGAGGGATACGCTTTTATAACCATTAATAAATAACAAAGTAGAGAAAGTCGTATGAATCTAACACATAGCTTTTTGCCACGTACATAGTAGGTAGAGAATATATTGCATTGCGCCAAATAATGAGACACCGATATTTCACTGGAAGTAGAACATGTTTTGAGAACCATGAAAAGTGAGTGGTGTTTTAGGGCCCGTCGACAACTAGGTCATTTGGGCCCCTAGTCGAAAGATAAAAACTAGGAAACTCACCGCCCGTTAAAATCCACCGTTAACAGTTTATAAAAAAGCAGTGAAAACAGATAAAAGGTAAAATAGTTAAAACTTAAAACCAATCCTAAACAGGAGTCGTTAAAACGTTAAAAACAACATCTTAAAAGTGTCGAGCGGGCTACGAAATAAAATACAAGTTAAATTTGCCTGTCAAAGCCAATTTGGACAACAAACTGCAGCATTGTATTGACAGCTACTGAGTCGTTTAGTTCTCAAGTATTGACCTGGTGCCGGTACATCGGCTGGAATTTACATTATACTTATAGTCCCAAGATTGACGGCATAGTAAAACCCAGGCCATTGGACTGGCGCTCTCGAGCGTATTGCGGACAATCCAGAGAGAGCACAGATGGACGCCGGGTCACCACGTAGAGTTGCTCTTGTGTGGCTTATCCTCACGCGGGTTAGGATCATCTCTTGCCGCCTGGAATCCCAACAAGAGCTCTGCCATAGCTGAACGGTGTCTTTGATTGTCCGCAATTGAGTGCCACTTAACGCTTCCCAGGACTGCTGCCAGACAGCAAATAGATGGCGTCGGAAGTAACGCTGCACATCTACATGCGGCATCATGCGGTTGGTAAACAGAGACAGAGACCCATGAAATGAAATTAGACAAAAGGTCTCTGTGTGCCTCTGTGTGAGGCAGTCAGTCATGCTGGGATTACGGTGAAGTTAACGTAACGTGACTTAACGTGACGTAACGTAAGAGCTGGGCAATGCCAAACTTATAGTAGATACCCCCCAAAAAAACAACCTTGACATTTTCCCCCCATTATGGTACAGTCTGGCTATATTTGGTGATATTCCATCCGTTAGACGTATTAATTAATTAATCGCCGTATACATTTAACGGAATCTTGATTTAAAATCTGTCGGTTGGCCTTTTTGCAACACGTTTTTAAATACATTTCATATATTGTACGGCGAAGTACGTCTTTTTCAAAATCATCTAAATTGGAAACGGTTTTTTGTTTTCTGGCATGCTTTCCTGGAGATTTAAATAAATGTTCGCCAATTTCTGGGCTAGAAGTTTTGCCCTGTTTCACAATACGCGTTACATTGCACGCTCTGGCAGCGAGATCCCGGCTTTGTGAAAAATTGATCCGGTCACGCACTTCCTCAGATGCCAATTCCTTAAAAAAACTGCACACCTTAAAAATAATACTTCTGGCCTGAGAGCGCGGTACCTTCCCCTTAATACCAACGCCACTGGTACCAGGCTTTGAAAGTGACATTGTTAAAACTTCACTAAGCACAATGTAAACTTGTGAATTTTCTGCTTATTGTCACAGTTACACAAAGCACAATTTGAACAATTTGAACCGAACTAAAGAATTCGCACGCAACTACACTTTTCCGTGGTCAGTTAATTTATGAACTAAATATACGCAGTTCCTAACGACTGATGCTGTGATACAAAATGAGGGTAGAACTATTTCACCCCAGGCCATTAGCACACAGTCTCGGTTAGGTGAATGACTTCTGAACAAACGGGTGCATTTTCCAGGTAAGCGGATATAACAGTAGCAAGACACACAACTCACTTGGAGGTCGCTGAAGACGGGAGAGAGAGAGAGAGAGTGTGTGTGTTTGTGTGTGTTTGTGTGTGTGTGTGTGTGTGTGTGTGTGTGTGTGTGTGTGTGTGTGTGTGTGTGTGTGTGTGTGTTCCACCCTAAACTACACTTTACATGGAAAATTTCGATTTTCTTGAAAATGGCTCTAACGATTTTGACGTCGGTCTGGGTGGCTCAGTTGGTTAGACGCTGGCCTACCGATCCCAAGGTCGTGGGTTCAAATGCGGCCCAGACCGATGGTTTTTAAGTGTGCTTAAAAACGACAGCTCCACGTCAGTAGATTTACTGGCATGTAAAAGAACTCCTGAGGGACAAAATTCCGGCACACCGACGACGCTGATGTGATCCTAGCAATTGACAGCGTCGTTAAACATCAAAATAAAAAAAAAAAGATTTTGATTAAAATTCCATAGATTTGAAATATCTTTATGACAAATGAAATGTATGTTTTGAATTTTCTGGCTATAACCTCTGTACTCCTATTTACTCTGGACGACTTTTGCATAACTGGTAAGCCGTTAGAGATAGACCAAATCTTACTCTGAAAAACTGTAGATCTTTCTAAAATACACAATTTATGTCTGAATAAATTTTTTATAGAGTGTAGCATTTTGGAGACACGCCTTGTTATTTGTATTTGTGTCAAATGGAACATCGTTATTCAATTTGTTACATTAACCCTGCAAAGAGAACGGAAGCTTTAAAAGATTTGACTATCGCTCAAAGCCTACTGTATTCTAATATTCCCCTTGTACCTACAAGGAAATAAGCAATAAGATAATTTGTACAAATGTTTATCTCAACTAACACGAAGAAGATATAGGAATAACAGTTTGTAAGAATGGTTAGTACAAGAGTAGAGAAAGTCATGTGGCCTCAATACATCGGATTTTTCATGCGAAGTTCCAGACGAAATATTGAAGCTTGTTGGCACAAATGCTGCATACATGCAAGAGCCTAAGGGAAATCCCAGCTGCAGCAGTAGAAATGAGGCAGAGGGGGATGACGAAGATCACGTTTATTTTTGCTAGGTGATCCATGCGTATTTTTTTAATAATGTAGTTTTCTAATGTTTATATAGGGTATTAAAATATAATCTAGCCTTTTTGGCAAGCCGGTTTAGCTTGTTTTATTGAATTATAGTTGGCAACACTACCCTCGAGCTCCGCCTCATGTGCCTTCTAATACCGCACACCTTATAGTTATGTGATTGTTGGTTATATATAATCCAGGGTTTAAGTTAGTCGCTTTTGCTGCTCGAAGTTGAAGAATGCTACGATCTTTGAAACGGCATTCGCAAAAGTGAGACAACAAACGATAGAGGCTATCAACACAACCTTTCAACAAGTCATAAGAATCTGCCACAGAAATAAACGATATGCCGCTTTCCCTCCCAGCTAGTGGAGGTCATTTCACTCACTCACGTGGTTCACTCATTCTTGTCATCAATCATCATTAGAACTGCATTAACGAATTAATTAGGCCGACATTTATACTTGAAACGGAATATTTATGTTAGTGGAGCCGAATCTGAGTTAAATAAAAAGAGTGAATTTATCATTTGTGTTGCTATTTCCAAACGTTGTTTTAAATCGATAATTTCTCGTGTTTGTTGTGGCTGTTATACAGCTTACGTGATGATGACGCCGAAGGGTTCTTCTTTTTCGTGTTCATGCACAAATTGCACACAAATACTGGTATTTCTCCAGACTACTGTACTTTGCACTGCTTATATTATTCTTTCCACCAATTCTTTATTTGGTATACCTATTATCAGGTTTTTGTTTTGCACGTCAATTTTTAGTTTCACCGGGACTAGATTTAGTCGTCTCCTTAGCGTGGTAGTACTACTACTACCCAGGTTCGATTCCCGGTACCGGCGCGGGAATTTAATCCTGCTGGGACACCTATTCCGGGGTGCACTTTGCCGTGTTAGGTCCCTGAGGGGCCAATTGAGGAATTACTTGATTGAGAAGTAGCGGCCCCTGGTCAAGAACACCACATAACCGGCCTGGAGATATCGGGGCTGACCACGTCCCACCTCCAGTACTGCCCCCCCAACCACTCATGACGACTGTGGTGGGCAGAGGGGAGGGATGCAGCGACTGGGCGGTAGGCCTTGACCCGGAAAGTGTTGTTGCACCCTTAAAACAGATTTATCCATCACTTCTTAACACTCACACACACGCACGCACGCACGCACGCACGCGCACACACACACACACACACACACACACACACACACACACACACACACACACACAGACAGATAGAATGCAATTCAAAATTCACAAATGAATGCTGACAGTTTAATGCACTGTACATATGATCTGGAATGTATGGATCTATATGTATAAAAATTAATTTAAAATATAATAATATTTCATTTTTCAGATTAGCGTTGGCCTCATTTCAATACACACCTATTTTACTTTTAAAACTCACATTAATAGTGCAGTTTATAACATTATTTATTAACAGAACCTTGCACATACTAATATTTGTGCGTTTTTGACATTGTTTTATTTTGTAGTTTAAACTCTAAAGAGGTTTTCATTGAATGTTCCCAGAAAATTCAAGATATACATTTTATTTCTCATGTAAATATGCTATTTTAATGATAGTCACTTAAGCCATTTAGGAATTTTCTTGCAAACGTTCGTGTTCCATTTTTGGAAGATAACGAAATTAAGTACCAAGATTAATATCCTCAAACTTTTCGCTTGTGAGTTATGATGTTCAAGCCAGAATTAAAACCCTGGCATTAACTCCTATTAAAGATGAATAGGCAACAAAAAATAACTGTCAGCAGTTCCAGTATTGCCAACCAAAAAAGCACTGAACCTCAGTATATGTCGAAAAAATCCCAATAAAAATAGAAGTGCAGTTTTTATGAAGAAAACTTTATTGCTAGTTTTCTTGTGCTGCAATGGAACTATGGAAATACAGTAGGCTTTAAGCGATAGTCAAATCTTTTACAGCTAGCCGCTATGTGATGGCTTTGAAATTGCATGGAAAAGAGATGAAGAAATGAACCATGACCTCCCATTTGAGAAAAATAATTATATTGGATATAAACTGTTTTAATGAGATCTAATTGTTTTGTGTAGTAAGATTTTGTTTATCCCTTACGGTTTACCAATTATGCAAAAGTCAGAAGGCGACTTCTGAGGACATTCCCAGGAAGTTTAAGATATAAGTACATTTCATTTGAGAAAGTACTTTAAAAGTCGTATAAGTCCACATTTTTACGAAATTGAGTATTATGTGTGATATTCTGAACACGCTCTACCAAGCAATCACATATTGTAAACATATTGTTAAAAATGAGCGCCAATGCAAGGAAAGAGTCAACAATTAGCGACAAAACATCCAGTGCAGACAAATTTACGCACAGATATTGTCTATCTGATAAAGACGGCGACAGCTAAGGCTGAAGGAATGGAATTGAGTAATTTCACGTTTTGTTAACGAGTTCAGTAAACACATTATTGCATTAACTCACTCTTTAATAGCCTTTTCATAATAATTAGACTCTGAAACTTCTAAGAAAGCATTAACTTGCATAGTTTGTTTTGTTTATGCGAGGAAATGTAAGTTTTAGGTTCAAAGCTCAGATTTCAATTGTACACCAAACCATATATGTCCACACTGTTTTTATAAGTATCTACTACCCTATTTTGGAATTGACTTCAGTGAAAATACATCCTTAATCTTGGAATTCATACACCGTTTCGTACTTTTAAAACTTCAGTTTATCTCCAAGAGTTTAGGAGTTATTAGTTTTCCTTCTCTCTTGAAAAACTTGCTCTAATGGACATAATACAATTTGAAAAGTAGCACCTCATTTGTTCATAAACATATCTGTAACATGTGGTATTTTAATCAACTGAGTATCTTTGAGAAATAAAAAATTTCGAAAAATGTTCCATGTAAAGAGTAATCTGGAGAGGGAAAATTTTCTTTAAAATCTTTTGTGTGGCCTCCTTTAAAGAACTTAAGCACTAACTAAACCTACTTTTGACTTTTGAGTTATGCAGCTCACACACACTTCACACTTCACACACGTATTTAACAAATTTTACACTACAATGACAATTTTATACTAAATAAACATATTATTACTATTATTGTGTTGTAATACTTAAATACTATCATGTTAAAATATTTAAAACTTCTTGACACACTTAAACTTATCCAAGTAAAATATAAGTAGCTTTAGATACCATCTTTATCTAGCCTGTTTTGTTAAATAATGACTTTTTATTTTCTGTGCTGCGAATAGTGAGAAATATTGTATTTCACGGAAAAATTCGATAACGAGATTTTACCAGAAATACATGATTTTGGACTCCCTCAGTCTAAAAAGAAACATATTTTTAGAAAAAGGTCCGGATGTGTGTATGTGGGGGGGGGGGGGGGGGGGTTCCTCATCGGTTAAATATCAGACACGAAAATTTTCAAGAAAATCTAAATCCAGACTACCCTTTGCAGTCAACATTGTTTTGAAAATTTTGATTTCATCAACTGTAAATTGTAAGAGATAGATAAAATATTACTGGATTAAAAAATGCAATCTCATTAAAACACGGTTTATCTGTACTTTTTTATGAAGTGCAAATTTCTCTGTTATTTGTGCCAATTTTCTGACACTTAAACTTTTCTTAAATAGTAATTTATTTGTCCTTTGTTTTCTTTGATTTTTGTTTTTTAAGGTAAAGAGATTTTAAAGGTATCAGATACAGACCCGCTCTTAAAATTTTGATTACCGCTTAATGCATATTTTTGTATTCGCATATTCCCCTTGCACCAAAAGAAAATTAGCAATAAGTAATTACTGTAAGTGTTAATCTCGATTAATATGAAGTAGATAGAGCAATAAGAATGTGTACAAAAGTAGATAAATTCGTGTGATTGCAGTACATGAGATTTTTAGATATCATTTAGCGTTTATTCGCTGGGAAGGCTGGCAACACTGCTGTTGTCTGAATCATTGCCTAGGCTTTATGCGTTCTTCAAGGTCAGTATGAGACAAGCGCTGGGCGGAAACAAGTGAGTGTCGTTATCGCCTTGGCGGAGAAAGGGTGTCGAAGAGCGCGTAGAACTCGAAGTGATCGTGACTTTTCAGACTGCATTATAAAACCGTATCAGCAGGCATGACAAGGAGAGACGCAACACTACTTCCTGGAGAGATGCAACAATTCATCAAACGCCCGCGCACCTCTGAGGACTTCCTCGTGTTTTGTACGTACGTCCTCCATTACACAAACTACGAGGCTATGAAGAAAAAGGAAGAAAGGGAAACGCCGGTTATTTTCTTGAGGACCACCGAGGACATTGCCGAGATGTTCTGTAATCAAGAAGATAATGAGTCCAAGAACACCACCGTTGATAGCGAAGACAGCTGTTACTGCGGGAGGAAGAATGGAGGAGTCATGATCAAATGCCGCGACTGTTCAAAAATTACTCACATGTCGTGTTTGAAGATCAATAAAACAGCTGCTAGGAGCACAGAGGAAAGTGTCGAATCGTCTTCCAAGCAGGAGGTTGCTTCCGGTTCCAACAACAATGCAGGCACTTCTCACATGACGCGCTGTAAATGCGGAATATCTTCTACTAGTGGTATCATCTTGGAGTGCTTCAAATGTGCAAAAAGTGTTCATCTTTCGTGTGTAAAGCCCAGGAAACGTAGATTCCAAAAGGGCTCACTTTTGTTAACTATTTAAGATGTGAACAGTGACTGTTATTTACACTCTGATTTGTGTGCTGTTCAGTTCTTAGAAACAATGAACGTACCAAAGATGCATTTTCAAAGACAGAGCAGCTAGTTAAAAGTGCAACTAAATGTTTGTGATATCAATTCCCAGTATAAGAATGTAAAGTGCTCTTAAAATAAAATACTCATTTGTTTACATGTGCAGTTGCGTGCAAAAGCTCTTGCCGGCAGTTGGCTCTGAAACTCGGTGCATCCCCACTGGGTTTTCAAATTCGGTTATCCGTGCCCAACTATTTTAACTTACGCAGGTTAGTAAAATTAGGCTTGTGTGGTGAAAACGGTGTTACGAGTGAGAATCCCGGCAGTGCTTTTACGCGTATAATGCGTTCATTTATTTCTACCTTATAATTCCTGCCGCCTTTCCTAAAATTATATCTACAGGCGTGTTGTGCTCTTCCTAGACGAATGTCCTTAAGTGAAAGTACAGTGAGTTAGCCTACCGTTAATAAACTGGCCAGTTTTTCTTACGATAACAGCTCTGCATCCTTAGTTGCACATATTCATTGTATATTACTGGGCAAAGCGACGAGGAGTATTGACCTTGACTGTGGAGCGCTACGATCGCTTCTTATCTTGTTTTTTGGAACAGCGAAGTCATAGTAACTTGGTGTGTAGGCCGTGATAAAACACATTATCTCTCGGAGCTGCCGATACATGAGAAGATATGATTGCATCGAAACAAAGTGTACATATAGTGTCTCGCCGTGTTTGTGCGATAAACTCACGTAAACAACTGGGCAGTTTCACATTCTTTCCGATACGCCTCATGGTAATACATGTGGCTATCTGAATGAATGTGAAACTGCCCAGTTGTTTAAGCGAGCTTATCGCACAAACATGACTAGACGGTGTGCGTACACTCTGTTCAGATGCAATCCTATCTCCAGGACAGCAGCCTCTCATATATCGGCAGACCACTACTCGTGTTTTATCACTGACTATACTACAAGTTACTGATATTTTGCTCTTTTAATAAACAAGTCAACCACCAAGGTCAATACACCTCATCGCTTTGCCAGGTAATAGAATTTGCATCCTAGTTGCTGTGCTTCAGCGCAGAAACCTGAGGGCAGTGTCAACATGTGTGTTCCAGTGCATCCTCCAAAATCATGTGATTCACACATACTCGGCACTCCGGCACAGGTCTCCCAGTGGAAGAAAGTCCCCACGCTGATATCGGGAATCGATCCCGGTTCTCCTGTTCGGTAAGTAGCAGCGCCACCATTGCGCTGAGATGACCTATCCTAGGTATATAACTTGTCATAAATTACACCACACTTCATGCTTACAATAAAAATCAGTTGCACTCGCATGACTTTCTCTACTCTTGTACCAACTATTCTTAAAAACTCATGTTAGTCGAGATAAACATTTGCAGAAATTAACTTATTGCTTATTTCCTTGTGAGTTAAAGGGGAATATGAGAATACAGTAGGCTTTGTGCGAGACAAAATCTTTTAAAACCTTGAGATTCCGTTCCCTTTGCACGGCTAAGACATAAAAAATGAATAACGATCTTTAATTGTTGGAATGTATAAGTATTGTAAAACTAACAAATAACAGGGCTCCGAAATGGTTGACGCTTCAAAAATATTTATTTGGTCATAAATTGGGTGTTTTAGCATCGTTAGATCTACGTTTTTTTGTATAGTAAGATTTTGCCTATCTCTTACGGTTTAGCAGATATTCAAAAGTGTACTTCCGCCCAGAGTAAACAGGACTACACAGACTATGGTTAGAAAATTAATAATTCATGTGTCATACAAATATCTTAAACATATGACATTTTAATGAATATCGTTAGAGCCATTTTCAAGGGGAGTTTAGGGTGGAGGAATTTTCTTCAAAATCTTTGTGTCGCATCCTTGGAAGACTAATTTAAATACTAACTTTGGCTTTTAACAGACTTTTCGTTTTTGACATGCTGTCCAGAGACAGCAACACACAGACGGACCTTTTTCTAAAAATGCTTTTTTTTTTTTTTTTGTATGTGTGTTTCAGTGGCCTGGAAACATATTCCTAGTGAAATATTGACATCGCATTTTTTTCAGTGAAATACAATACTCTACGGAGAAGAGAAAGTAAAAATAAACGTTAGCTCGTAATGCAGAAGTAGTTAGTTTGTTCTTTACGAATGACCTTGAACAGAAATCCAGTCAGCTTGCCTACCCTTAATAAACAGGTCAGCAAATGTTTGTGCTACGATAACAGACACCTCTGTCTTCCTCTGTCGCTTTTGTGTATACAGTTGACCGCAGAAGTTTTGTGCGGTACGGATGTATGCATACAACGAAAATATCAATTCAGACGAGGGAGAAATGTCGGGAATAGAAAAAATGCAATAAGTTAAGTGGAAACAGTTATAGAGGTATAGTGTATAATACGTGTGGCTGATATTACTGGAAGTGCGATAAATTTACTTGTAGTGTTGTACTACTTCATCTCAGAAGCATGTGCGTCATCTCACTGTAGACTGTACCTCCTCTCTTTCGACGCAGTGACTCGCATCCAACCTTTCATATAAAATTTTCATTCGTCAAGAAGTAACGCACGACCTGTACAAGCTAAGATTTTATTTAACTGAACGAGTACATTTTGTTTCCAGCTTTCATTACATAGACAAACACTTATCAATGTTCATCATCATCAGAAGTTTGGCACTCGTATTTCTGAACATAAATTTTGACGTCTTTTTCCTTTCTTTATCACCTGTGTCTTAAAACCATACATGTTAATTAATTATTTCTAGGTAATCAGAATAATATATTCCCACACAGTGGTGTTCGATACTCAATTTATTGTACAAAACATCGATGAAAGTCCTCCAGTATTTTTTACATTCTGTACTGGTATGTAGAGAAAAAATTCGATGTCCAGATTTCATCGGAAATACATGTTTTGAAACGAATCCCAAAAAAGAGCCTTTTTAGAAAAAGGTCCGCGTGTTTGTCAGTCTGAGGACAGCATAACTCAAAAACCAATGTTGGTATTTAAGCTTAATATCGTTCAAGGATGCGAAGGGAAGATTTTGAAGAAAATAACCCTGCTATAAACTACCCTATACATGGAAAATTTTTCGAAAATTTATATTTTCCTGAAAATGGCTCCTATGATTTTGATTAAAATGCCATATGTTTAAGATATTTATATGAAAAATGAAATGTATATTTTTAATTTTCTGGCTATAACCTATATAGTCCTGTTCACTGTGGATGATTTCTGAATAACTCGTAAACCGTATGTAGATTTTGCGAAAGTATGCAATTTGTCTGAACAAATTTGTTTGTAGAGGGAACCATATTCCTTGTTATTTGGTTCACTTCAGGAAAGCTTAAAACTTTCGTGAAATGGAACATCGTTGTTCATTTTTTTATATGTTAAGGTGTAAAGAGAACGGGATCTCAAAGCTTTAAAATATTTGAATATGGCTGCACAAAGACTACTGTATTCTAATATTCCCCTTGCACCTACAAGGAAATAAACAATATGATAGTTTCTGTATATGTTTATCTCAACTAACACGAAGAAGATATAACAAAAAGAATTTGTAAGAATGGTTAGTATAAGAGTAGAGAAAGTCATGTGAGTGCAACACTTCAGATTTTTGCACTGTATTACCTCAATTTTTGGAACGTTTTGACCGTAATTTATCTTTTCTTAATGCACACACACACACACACACACACACACACACACACACACACACACACACACACGGACCTTTTTCTAAAAAAGGTTTTTTTTTTTCTTTTGTATTATTCAGGTGGTCTCAAAACGTATTTCCTGACAGATGCAATATAATTCAATGAATATATTAATACTTTAAGTTAAATAAAACTAATATCCTTCAAAGGAAATCTCGACATCAAATATTTGGATGGAATACAATACTTCCTCTACTTACCAGTAGAGAAAGTAGAAAGGGATATTGTTTATATATAGATTATGAAAGAAAATAACTTAAGGCTGAAACATTGGATAAATTCAGGTAACAAATTTATAGCGTACAAAAATCTAGTGAGAACAGAAATTATATTAACGTGAAAATATTGATGTTCACAATGCAGGGCCATCTTTAAAACTGATACTAGGAGACAGTGAAAAAGTTTTCCAAGAAGAGAGCAATATAATAAAATTTAATTTGTGTTCATTTGTTCGAAAGTTATTTCATAGAACCCAATACACCGTTTCGTTGTCACGAACCGGAAGTAGGAAGTCCCATCATGGGTGTCTGCAGACTGTTTCAGAGGGTGGGGGGAGCGCATTTTGATGTCCCTGATATTATCATTTTAACCTCGATTTTCAGGGAACAACGCCTGACTAAAGACATTCTTAAACTTCATTTGTCAGTTATAAAATGCTTGAACTCGCTTAGTTCCGTGAAATTGTGAACAAAATCCAATAAATTATTCTTTGCATAAAAATTAAAACAGTTTGGTGGTAAGTAATTGACTGCACATTGAATTCATTAATTTCTAAGTCGGCCGCGGTCACCCCTTGCTCCTTCGCGACCCCCATTGAGCTACTCTGGCGCAAGGCCAAAAAAGGGGGTGTAAGGTAAGAAGTCTAAAAACTAATTCATCAGTAGTAACCCACAGGGAAAGTATTGTACAGTCAGATTAGAATCTTGTATCCGCACACATCTGCAGTCCGCAGCAAATAGGTTCCCAACGCAAGCATAATTGCCCCATATTTGGCAGATAAAACAAGGTATAAGTTTTAGTCATAGTTCTATGGTTATAGCACGTATCTGTTCTATAAGACGATCTGCAAACTATTAATAACCTGCAAATTTAGTTTGTCTAGGGCAATGATCTACATTTGGATAATAATGCCTTATAGCATATTCGGAATTATGTTCGTAATTTTTTGAATGAACATGCACCTGACAACACTGCCTTGCAATTATTCAACAATTACAGAAGTGCCACCAATAATTACGGTTCCACGCATAAGGAAAATGCATCGTTACTTTTACAGTATCTGATAAAGCGACCGGCGCGTTGACCTTGGTTGTCAGAGCGCTGCGAACACTTGTTATAGGTCGTGAGGTAAGACATAGGGGAAGCTGCTTTCCTTCCCTCCTTCTCTGCAACGGCTGGGGGGAGGGGGGGGGGGAACGGGAGACCAGTTCACATGAAAGTAATTGTTGGCACATAGCCTTAGTTGTAGCTAAATTACTTTGTTCATTCTAACGCTAATTTTTGTACATATATAATGTCATTAGCAATACGCACTAAATCTATGCTAGCGAAGTTCACTCCTACGTAATCGGAAACGTTATGACTTCTGCGCATACATTATTGCGCAACTTCTCCCACCATCAGTCTTTCAGGTGAAGAGTTGCCAATGCGCAACTAGGGCAATTGTTCTTGTCTTGCCTCACGACCCAGGGTTGCCAAACGTACGATAATTTGAATGTATGATAGTTCGATAGCGGCGTAATAACATTTTCACTGGTTTGTCACACCAGCGAAATGAAATTAATTATAAATAGCGACACCACTTTTGCCCTCATGACTTGTCTCCACCACTCTAAGGTGACCATTTCATATCCTACTAATCCTCCTACCCTTTATCCTTTTGTTGCCAGTGTGCCCAGATCTGGTAATCTCAATAAAGAAGACACTTCAGAAAATTGATCAATGGAGAAAACTCGGAATAAGTGATTTTCCGTATGAAATAAAGAACATCCCTGAATCTGATAGTTTCTGGAGTGCTATTAAACACATGTGTTACCTCGATTTTAAAGAACTGGCGGAAGTTGCATTAACATGGATTTTGTTGCCCCACAGAAACATTTCTTGTGAAATTTTTTTTTCTAAACTGGGTTTAATAAAAACCAGTTTGTCGCTAGTTACGGTAAATGGACTTATTCTGTCGGCTCAGTTTATGAAAGAATGTGCTGGGTCTGAAAATCTGCAAGTCACCGAGAAGATGTTAAAGTTTATCTCAACAACAAATTTGTATAATGTTGCAACAGTTGAGGAAGATGATGAACCTTCAGATAAATAGTGCGAGAATCATAAGTGCTAAAGTTTTAATACTGGTAGAGGTCATCAATCTTGTAAGTGAATACCATAAACATCAATTCTATTACAGTTTCTTAAGTGTTATGCTGATATCTTTATTTTGGTTTATGAAGTACGATATCGTATGGTTCTTGAGTCTCCAACAAATATAATTCATTACTGATATTATCAGTGGCGGCTCGCAGTCAAAATTTTAGGGTAGGCAAAGTGTAACAGCAACAGCAGCAACAACAACAACAACAATAATAATAATAAACCCCGTTTACCCGAAATATAGGGGGCGAAGTCATTGCGGATAACGCAAACAATATATTGTTTGGTTGTTTAATAAGAGCAGAGTGAATGAGTGTGACATACGGACGAATTACCGCCAAAACTAAAATCACGAATGTTGGCAGACTTTTTTTCCAGGGGGGGGGGGGGCACATGTTGGAAATTTGCAATCATATAATATTAAGTCATTATTTTACTGTCAAAATTTATAGTATTTGTTGCAGGTAACCTTATTAATTTGTGCTAAACAAAAATTGTTCTTTACGCCAAAATTAAAATAGTAGTTTAATAGTCAGTAACTGACTGCACATTAAGTTCACCAACTTCCAAGGGGGAGCCGTGGCCCCCCTTGCCCCCGTTTCGCGATGCTCATGACTAAAATGGTTTAAGAAATTGAAAAATTGTCTGACTGCAGCTTTGTGATAAATAGCTGAAACACTCCTCTTTTCATTGTCAGTGCGCCGCGAAAGCGAAATTTGTAATAGTTCACTAATTAAGTCGGTCATACTGGTATTACACAGAGTGACGACACGATTAGGATTTCTGAGATCTTCGTTCGTGGAGTATGACTGTTCGGAAAATGTCGCATAAATTCGGATTTGGGCAGGCAAGTGTTCGGGAGTGCTGGCAGACGCGTCTACGCATGCTCGGAGTGCATATACAGACGGAATATTTCCTTATCCCTGTTCAAGGGCCTCGTATTGAGGAAATGGGGCCGGGCAGGCTGAGGTTAAGCTAGCCTGCTCTCCACTACCCAGGTTCCATGCGCATCATTTCTGCCGCGCGTTTCAAACACGCAGCGCAGTTTTGATGAATCGGAATTGAGATTAAAGGATTTGACCATGCGCTGGTCATTATAACCGAGAAAACTTTTCTTGGACTGCAATTAGGGGAAAATGACGGTTCAAATGATAAAATGCAGAATCATAGTTAAACATTATTTGTTGATGTATTACGATAGGGTAGGCAATGCCTACCCTGCCTACCCTGAGGAGCCGCGCCTGGATATTATTGAAAGTATGATTATAATTGCATTTTATGCGGTAATAATGTTGGTGATATTCTTTCACGTAGTATTTAATGTACCGGGAAAGAAAGGATAAGTTGCTTTTGAAGCAGGGTGTAAACATCTGAGAGAGAGGAAAAAACAATAACGCAATACTCAGGTTCACTTGTTTAAATCACAAGTTTATAGGGTCTATAAACTCCTGAGACAAATACAGTATGTGTATGGGCGATAAGATTGCATAAATAACTCGGCAGTTTCACGTTGTTTCCGATACGCTTTGTCACCTAATATGTATGTTTATAATCGAATGCAGTCTAAAAAACATCGGTGATTGTGCGCTTTTGACATGTAATCTAATCTAAGGTTACAGCAAAAGCTTCTATTCTGGCAAACTAAGTTCCTATAGTGTGTACCACAACGTTTAAGGATATGTATGATTGAATATTTGAAATTTTGATCTATAGACTGTCTCACCCTTGAAGACGGTATGGAATTAAAATGGCGCCCGGATGCAAATTGCGCATTTTTTGCATTCACAAAAGTCTCAATTATTTTACAGAATTACAATGAAATATTTTTTTATCTCGATTTTCATGAAACTCAAACCCTGCATATCCTTAAAGGGAAAACAAAGTTCAAACATGGAAAATATAGATTTTTGCTAAACCATGCGTAAAATATGCGGCAGTAAATTATGAAAGAATATTTAATTATAGATTTTTATTCTAAAATTATGCATTTTATGGCATTGATGTACAGTAAGTATCGTAACACAAATGGAGCATTCGGGTGATTGATGTGAAAGGTTAGGTACCTAATTAATTGTACTGGCAGATAATAGGAAGAAAATAACATTAACAGTGGTAAATGTATTAACAACTTCTGTAAGTACATGAAGTGCATGGTGTTATGAAATTTTCTAAAGAGCGATCAATCTGCATAACAAATTGAAATACACACCCGGAATAATTTCTAAAAAGTGATTAACTCAAGTGAAGAATGGGTAATGTCAAACATTGCATCAGCAATGTCCTGTCGCTGGAAGATGTTTCACTGTCATTCTGTTGTTATCCATAAGATGATAGTAATAATGATCTTGCTTTTAAGATCTTGTTTAAGGTCTAAGCCCGACCTTACCGAAGGAAAACAAACTGAATGTTATTAATAGGGCTCGGAAGTTCATGCCCTAAAAAACACTGAAATATGCATGCAAATATGCTCTTGAAAACTTGAAAATATGCCAAGAAATATGCACTATTGAATTAAAACAATTAATGTCCCTTTGCAGTAGACAAGACGAGTTAATATAAATAATAAATAAAGTTACCTTATTCCTTAGAGGTTGAAGCAGTAGTAGTCCCGCTGCTAGTATTAACTGCTAAATTGCAGTTCACAACCAACACTTTGCACAAATTTGCAACTGTAAAGCATCGTCTCTTGTCTCGCAAAACATTTCTCTCCACGTCACAAGATGTTATCGGGGCATATTTAAATGATGTTAAGTGCTTCACAGAGAGAGAGAGTCAAGTCTCTTGGTGAGACATGGTTTTCTTTTGAGGATGTCTCGAATACCGCACATCTGTTTATAACCAGAATTTTTTGAAATTACATAATTCACTTTCTCTTTCACTTTTTGTCGTATCCTACCAGGAACCGAACTTAGATCACATATTGTTTTTTCAACAGTGCCTGACGGAATATTTTGCAAAGTTTCTATTGATGAAGCATCTTTCAAGTCCAATGAATTAACAACCTCTTCGGCTATTTCTATGTGCTCAGCATAATATAAAACTGCATCGATTAACACTGGTGCAGGAGGAAGTCAGATATTAGGTGCTGTTGATCTAAATAACTTAACTCTTTTAGGAGATTTAACAAAAATTATCTTCGTACTGGACACAAATCTATCTACCAATGGGAAAGAACCATTGTCTCAGAAATTCTACAATATAAAATATATTATACAGATGAAAAAATAAAAAAATGCATAAAAATCATTAAAATATGCAATATAGGGGCAATAATATTGAAATCTTCGTGAGATGCATCATGTGCAGTACTGCCAATATGAAAAATGTTATCCAGATAGAAAAAAGTTATAAAAACCATAAAAATCATTAAAATATGCAATATAGGGGCTATAGTATTGAAATAATATGCATTTATCAAAAATCAAGAAAATATGCAGTTATATGCAACATAAAATCATGTCCAAATAACTGAAAACTCCGTAATTCGTGCACATAATGTAAAAGCCTACATTTTTAACCCCTATGAAAAAACATACAAATGCATGAACCTCCTAGCCCTAGTTATTAAGTAACACGTTTGTACCTAAGGAAGTGTGTGATTTTCTGAAGCGCGATAAACCTGTACACCTGGAATAATTTCCAAGGAGATGATTCACTCAAGTGTCGAAGGTTTCCACTTGGAGAGCTGTAATGCTGTCAAGAAGCACGTATGATTTATATCCATTATCACTCTCATTAAGCCCTAAATTCACGGAACATATAAACCAGCGATCCACGTCAACAAAAACACAGATACAAACTGCTTTGGCCTACCTTAAGAACAAGACTAATTTGTTTTTGGTAGGAATTCACTGCGTTGTTGCAGCTTCACAGATGTTAATTTTGAGTGTATGTATAATTATATTCACACACACTCAGATTATGCATAAAAGTTGTGCATTGCAACTAAATATTATATAAGCATGTATAACACTCTTACCTTGGCGGCGCCGTGGCCGAGCGGTTAGCGCGCTCGCCTACCACCTAGGCGGCCCGGGTTCGATCCCAGGAACCCCCATGTGGTATTCGTGGTGGACGAAGCGGCGTCAGGGCGGGTTTTCTCCGGGTATTCCGGTTTCCCCCTCCATCTCATTCCACCGGTGCTCCATCTTCATGTATCATCAGTGTCACCGCCTGCGGTGCCGTAGTAGTAAAAGCGGGCGTTAAACACAACAACAACAACAACCACAACACTCTTACCTTATAGTAGAAGATGCTGGAAGTGTCGTACACCCTCGGCCAAATAAGCATTATACCGGGTCATGGGCGTCGCGAAGGGGGGGCAAGGGAGGGCCGCGGCCCCCCCCCCCCCTTGGAAATTAATGAACTTAATGTGCTGACTAATTAAACTATTATTTTAATTTCTATGTAAAGAACAATTTCTATTTAGCGCAAATTTATACGGTTATCCGCAACAAATACTATAACTTTTGACAACAAAATAATGAATCAATGTTATCTGATTGCAAAATTCTAACATTTGCCCCCCCCCCCCCCCCTGGAAAAAAGTCTGCCGACGTTCATGTACCGGGATATCACATTCTGATTCACATGATTAAGTTGGGCCACTGTAATGTTTGCGATTCCATTTCTAATAGTTTTGTAAACATCCGCGCCAACTTCGGGGGTTGCCAACTTATCTCCTATTTGAGACGGTACTTTTAGACCGGAAAGTCAAATGAAATGCTTTTTGTTGTTGATTAGGTAAATACATGTAATGCGTGTGATGAGGTGTGAGTGGGGATTGTTATGCACATCCATTATTATTGTATATGCAATTGTTGAGGTAGTTATAACTTTTGAAAGTGTAAAATATAACTAGCAGTTACAACAATGTTCGGAAAGCCCCCTTCCCTGACAAAAGTTAAAGGTTCGGAGGTGGGGAGGAATGAGCCAATAGGAAACTAGCATTTCAAAAACTAAATATTGGCGCGTTTAGAATAAGCCGTTAAGCCCGCGAGTGCAGTATGCAAGTTGGAAGTGAATTGACGGACGCGCGGGGAGACAACAAAGTGGTCTCTGGTAATTATTGACGTAAATACTCCGAGTTATAGTTCTTTATAGTCGCATTGGTCCGGGCTATAAAGGAAATAAGAGCACAGTGTTTTAACTAGAACAAAACTCACGAACCAAGATAAATGCAAAGGGAATTAACTAAATACTACTCCTGGGAGTTCCGCAACTGTGTTATTCGCCACAATCCCATCACCTTTTACCAAAGGCCAGAGTCCATGCTCCATCAACGAGAAGTGGTGAAGCTAGCCGAGGACGAACAACAAGCCCACGACTAAAACGAGAACATCTACCATCCTCAACGAGGTAGGAAAGCCAGGTACCCGCCTCAAATGTTAATCATGCTATGTTTACTCACTCCTAATTTCTCTTAGTTCCAATTGTAGAATATAAGTCACTAGTGTTATTTCTGAAGTAAAATAAGAACTCTAATGTGTTGCATTCACATGACTTTCTCTACTCTTGTACTAACCATTCTTACAAACTCATTTTATCTTACTGCTTATTTCCTTGTAGGTGTAAGGCGAATATGGGAATACAGTAGGTTTTGAGTGATAGTCAAATCGGCTCATGTTTAGAAACGTACACTTTCCACTTACCAGCCAGATTCTAAGTCCGAACTTACCTTCTGCGCATGCGCCGGCAGTAGTTTCACAATCGCCCACTAGATTTCACTGCTTAACTAGCAGACGCTATTTCACATCTGCCAACATTGCTTCTGGCTCGTTCTTTATTATTATATTATTATTATGAGCCGAAATGCATTTATTATTATTTTTAATCCATTATTATGGATTATTATTATACGATACGCTGGCTCCCTTTATTATTATATTATTATTTTTATTATATTATTATGAGCCGAAATGGATATTGTTTAGTAAAGATTACGCGATGAGTTGGTCAGAATTGGCCATTATAGATTATTATTACACGATACGCTGGCTCGTTCTTTATTATTATATTAATATTAAAGTCCCACTCTGCAGTAGGATATATTTTTTTATTATATTTTTATTATGTTTATTATTTATCGTTCTTTTTTGTTTATTTATTTTATCTTTTACCTTTATCTTTATCTTATCTTTATCTTCTTTTGTTTATTTATTTTATATTATTGTTTTTAATGCTATTAGATTTATATTATATATATTATATTTATTATATTATTATATATTATTTATATATATTATATTTAATAGTATTATATATATTTATTTAATAGTATTATATTTTGCCGACTCCCGCAAAAACATTCAAACTTACTATTGGCAACAAACTCCTAGGGACATTCTGCTGTTGGCAGCGCTGCATTAACACAGCAACTTCGGCAACTTTCGTGACCATTCGTACACACTGCCGAGTGGGACTTTGCCGGAATTCTGACCAACTCATCGCGTAAACGTTTCTAAACAATATCCGCCAAATCTTTTAAAGCTTTGAGATTCTGTTCTCTTTGCACGCCTAAGATATAAAATGTGAATAACCATTTTCCATTTGACGAATAAGTATTCCAAAACTCACACAAATAACACGGTATATCTCCGAAATGGTTCACTCTAAAAAACAAATTATTTGGACATAAATTGTGTTTTAGCAAGATCTACATATTTTGTATAGTAAGAGCTAGTCTATCTCTTACGGTTTATCAGTTATGCAAAAGTCATCCAGAGTAAATAGGATTTCATAGGTTATAGCCAGAATATACATTTCATTTGTTACAAAATATCTCAAACATATGGCATTTTAATCAAAACCGTTATAACCATGTAAAGGTTAGTTTATGGCGAACAATTTTCTTCAAAATCTTCGTGTCGCATCCTTGAAAGACATTAAACGTAAATATCCACTTTGGTTTTTAGCCGAATTTTCGTTTTTACCTTCTCTACTGGTAAGTAGAGGAAGTATTGTATTCCACCCAAAAATTCGATGTCGATATTTCACCGGAAATATGTTTTGAGGCCCCCTGAATCCAAAAAAAGCATTTTTAGAAAAAGGTCCGTGTGTGTCTCTGTGTGTCAGTCTGTGGACAGCATAACTCAAAAACGAAAAGTCGGTTAAAAGCCAAACTTGGTATTTAAGTTTAATGTCTTTCAAAGATGTGACATGAAGATTTTGAAGAAAATAGTCCCACCCTACACTACCCTTTACATGGAAGATTTTTCGAAAATTTTGATTTTCTTGAAAATAGCTCTAACGATTTTGATTAAAATGTCATGTGTTTGAGATATTTTGATGACAAATGAAATGTATATCTTGAATTTTCTGGCTATAGCCCCTGTAGTCGTATTTAATCTGGACGACTTTTGCATAACTGGTAAACCGTTAGAGATAAACCAAATTATACTATACAAAAAATGTAGATCTTGCTAAAATACACAATTTATGTCTCAATAAATTTTCTTGTAGGGTGAACCATTTCGGAGATATTCCTTGTTATGTGTGTGAGTTTCGGAAAACTTAGAACTTCAGCGAAATGCAACAACGTTGTTCATTTTTTTATATGTTAATCGTGCAAAGAGAACGGAATCTCAAAGCCAAATTGACTGTCGCACAAAGCCTTCTGTATTTTAATATTCCCCATGCATCTACAAGGACATAAGCAGTAAGATAATTTGTACGAATGTTTATCTTAGCTAAAATGGAGATATAGGAATAAGAGTTTGTTAGAATGGTTAGTACAAGAGTAGAGAAAGTCATGTGAGTGCAACACATCAGATTTTTGAGTTATGCTGTCCACAGACTGACAGACACACGGACCTTCTTTATCGTAGATCTTTCAGACCTGAAGCCTGCCTGTATTTCATCCTCTTTATCTTTGTAAACATCAATTTCATCATAAATAATACAGGATTCACGTTTAAAAAACCTAAGTTTATTTTGAAACTCATATTTGCTTAAGTTTCTGAATGCACCATATTATTTATTTTAGTGAGGCCCTAGCCTAACTTCAAAATCGTGAAGGTTGTTTTTCAATAAGTATCTTGTTGTTTCAGATATATTAATTTGCAGTGAAAGTTAGAGACATACGAAGTGGCACTTTCATCAGAGTGCGTTTAGTCAAGGCAATGGTTTAGCAACGCATGTGCAGCTGGTTGATACCCACAAATAATGCCTGTCATAAATCCATCTCCACTATACAGAAAAAGGAAACCTCTACCCCGTCCTTGAAGATCAATAGCAACCGTAATTTTAAGGGAGTAACAGTATATGTTCACTCCAAGTGGAATCTCAGTTGCCAAATTTCTCAATTCAGTTCTTTTCTGTTTCATAACTAACAAGGTTCACGTGATATATTGTAAACCAAAGCCTGCAATTTTTTCTTCGTTAAAATCTGGGACGCCTGAAAAGATATTGATCAATTGATCACTGCTTTCTGAAAATCATATTAACACAACATTAACCCTTCAATAACGGTGTTTATGCTGGTATTTGTTTACAGTTATAAATAAATATTTAATAGAAACAACATAAGCCGAATTTCTTAGGATGTGTGAAACAAACTTGCCCATTATTGTTTGCTGAAGTCACTGATTTTGGAAGTTGTTGCTACAGTAGCAGAAAAGGACATTTTTTTTTTTTTAAATTCCTCATGCTGAACAATATCCGAGTTTACACACATGCAATGGAAAATTGCAAATTTTACAGTAAATTTCATAATTAAGCTTGTCTCTTCAAGGAAAGGATATTTTTAATTTAAATTTGAAGAGAAGATGCATTTCGGTTTAGGCATAATAGCTCAAGTTGAGGCAAGTAATATCACAGACCAGGCAAACTTCATCTGTCCTCATTGTTGACAGAGACCGCTAAACAATGACAAGAAGTACGATAAGCGCCGATTCAGAATTTCTCACAACAGGAAATGGCAGACTCGAGGAAGGGCTTGTATTATAAAAGGATTATGAGGGTTCATCAAAGGAGGTTTCCGAACTGCACACGCGTTGACTAAACAGGCTCTACCTATTAACATTTCACATATTCGTTTTTAAATATAACATTGTGTTTGTAGTTTTCTCTCCACTATCATAACACCCCCTTTGATTAAACCCGTTTTTTTTCTACTACTTTTTTATTAGAAAGTGAGTCATGCAAAGCCCATGAGGTTACATTTTCAGCTTCGATAAACACAATTTTCACCTGACTCGTCCGCTATGTTATGTTTAATATGCGTGAATCTGCACTGTAAAACGAACTACATCAAAGTTCATTTCCATTTCCATTGGTATATAAAAAGTAAACATTAAAAGGATCTGATATGTTGAATTTACATGACTTTCTCTACTCTTGTGCAAACTATTCTTACATACACTTATTCCTATATGTACTTCATGTTAATCGAAATAAATATTTGTGGAAATTATGTATATGTTTGCTAATTTTCTTGTATATGCAAGGGGAATATGGGAATACAGTAGGGTTTAAGCGATAATCCAATATTTTAAGAGCATAGATCGTCGCTATGTGATTGAAGTTCCATTCTCTTTCATGGCCAAGGGATAAAAAAATGAATAAAGACTTCCCATTTAAGAAAGTGTAAGTATAGGAAAATTTGGAGAAATAACTAGGTATATCTCGGAAATAGTTCACTTCACACAAAAAGAAAGGAGGATGGGGGGGGGGGGCATTTGACAAATTCTTGCTGTAAGTATAACTACATATTCTGTGTAATAAGATTTTGTATATCTCTTACGATTTATCAGTTATGTAAAAGTCATCCAGAATGACAAGGACTTCTGAGGACATTTATAAAAAATTCAAGATACGCATTTCATTTGTCATAAAAAATATATTAAACATACGGTATTGTAATCAAAATTATTAAAGCCATTTTTGATAAAATCAAACTTTTCGAAAAATGTTCCATGTAATCTTGGATGGTAGAATTTTCTTGAAAATCTTTGTATTACATTCTTTAAAGATGCTGAACTTAAATATCAAGTTTGGTATTTAATCTTTTCTAAAAACCCTTGTTTAGTTTAAAGGGACCTCAAAAGATGTATTTCCAATGAAATCTCGTTATCGAAGTTTTGGATGGAATGCAATAATGCCTCTACTTACTACACATAAATGAGAAAAAAAGTTATAAATCTTTTGCGGAAACCGCATATCAACCATCGCGAGTTATAAGACGCAACAATTGAAAGCTTTATTGCCTGTATTGACTAACAAACGCCAGCATGCCACACTCAGGGTGTCCGGTTGTTAATATGTTTGTTGGATCATTATTATTCATCTTTTGCTGTAAAAATATATTTATAATCACAATTATAATTATACAGTAATCTAGTATCCTAATCCGATACTGGAGGACTTATACCCCTAGGACTTACAAGTGAGTGCCTAGGGTCAGACGCCTGTCGGGGAGTAGACGAGCCTATGGACCGGACTGAGGAAGACCTGGAACCGAGTGGTCAGCTCAGCACCAAGTATGAGAGTGAGGGAGAGGACGATATAAAACGCAGGCGAAATCGATGAATGGAAAGGTGATGATAGAGCATTTGTTCGAAATGAGTGGCGAGGGAAAGCGGAAACAACGTAAATTTTAACGATTCCTTTTGTCACGAACTCCACTATTTGATTACCGTAAAAAATCTGTTCTTAGTAGGTTGACATTTTAAAGGATTAAATCCTTTCTTAAAAATCTAATTACACTCAATAAGAACAAAATTATATTATCTCCTTTCCCTTCGAATGAACTGAGGAAACTTTAACAAAAATTTGCCTGAAGGCTTAAACATAAACATATTCCAGCTTCTTCCATCATACATTGTTTTTAACATGTGAAAATTACTTTATTGCAATTATTTATCTACCTCCCTGTCATACACATATGTACAAGGGTTAGTAAATGCTAGCAGTAAATAGTTCGCGTACCAATATTGGTTATATTTTTAAAAATAATTTGTGACAAACTTTAATCAAAGCGTGTTATAACTGAGAAAATTAAAATACTTTCCTGAATAACCAAACTCGCTGTGTAAGTATAACCGCGAACATTGGTGCAGTATATGTATCTACATACACGAAAAGGCTAATTCTGATTGATGTGTTATAGTCCCTGAGATAATGGGTCATTAATTTAGCAGAATTAATAATTGCAGCGTAAGGTTTTTAATATGGGCCGTCTCCTTAGCGCTGCTGCTTACCAAGCGGGGGACCCGGGTTCGATTCCCGGTACTGGCGTGGGGGTTTTCTCCTGTTGAGAGACCTGGTCTTGTTGAAAACTAGCGGCCCCTGGTCGCGAAGATTGCATAACCGGCCAGGAGGGCGCGACACGCTGAACACGTCCCACCCTCCAGCCCTGCACCCCATTCATGACGCCTGTAAAGGGCAGAAGTGGGGTGCAGTAAGCAGTTGGCAGGTGTTGACTCGGTAAGAGCTTTTTGATGTTTACTTTTTTAAGGCTTTTAATATCCCTTTAAGGTAAAGCATTAATTTTATCCCACTATTGCAAAATAATTTCTTTAGGTTGTCTTGCTGGTATGTAATTCTTGGCGTTAAAAAGGCGTGTTGCAAAAAGGGAGGGATAATATGCAGTAGCCATCTATCAAACTTTCATATGCGTAATGACTTCAAAAATGTCTCGTAAGTATCTATTTAAATTCCGAGATAATTTTTAGCTAATTTCCGCAGCGCACGCCCGATAAGGTTACGTAGGAGATTTTAGTGCAGTAATCAACAACTACACTTGGCCTCATTGGCTGGCCTGTCATAAAACGAAACAATGCATAAACCGTAATCTGAGACATGAGCTGCGTCGTTAGTCGCTTGTTTTGAATAGCTCGTAAAGTTGGCAGCCGTTGTTTAACTGCTTTGAATTGATCTGGTGAACAGTCTTACAAGGAAAGCAAAGCTTTTGAGATATTGTGTGACCTCGTAACACCCACACGTTTATAATACGAGCCTAAAACCATAAACTTACGTCGTTTCTGCCATTGAGTAAATATTTGTTCCTGTACAACCTTGTTTGAGTTCTGTTTCCTACGATACTTCCTCTTCAATTTGCCTGTGGAACTTTGCTCCTCCTTTTTTACTTTCTCTACTGGTAAGTAGAGGAAGTGTTGTATACCACCCAAAAATTCGATCCCGAGATTTCACCGGAAATATATGTTTTGAGACCCTTTAGTCAAAAAAAGTAGTTTTAGAAATAGGTCCACGTGTGTGTGTGTGTGTGTGTGTGTGTGTGTGTGTGTGTGTGTGTGTGTGTGTGTGTGTGTGTGTGTGTGTGTGTGTGTGTGTGTGTGTGTGTGTGTGTGTGTGTGTGTGTGTGTGTGTGTGTGTGTGTGTGTGTGTGTGTGTGTGTGTGTGTGTGTGTGTGTGTGTGTGTGTGTGTGTGTGTGTGTGTGTGTGTGTGTGTGTGTGTGTGTGTGTGTGTGTGTGTGTGTGTGTGTGTGTGTGTGTGTGTGTGTGTGTGTGTGTGTGTGTGTGTGTGTGTGTGTGTGTGTGTGTGTGTGTGTGTGTGTGTGTGTGTGTGTGTGTGTGTGTGTGTGTGTGTGTGTGTGTGTGTGTGTGTGTGTGTGTGTGTGTGTGTGTGTGTGTGTGTGTGTGTGTGTGTGTGTGTGTGTGTGTGTGTGTGTGTGTGTGTGTGTGTGTGTGTGTGTGTGTGTGTGTGTGTGTGTGTGTGTGTGTGTGTGTGTGTGTGTGTGTGTGTGTGTGTGTGTGTGTGTGTGTGTGTGTGTGTGTGTGTGTGTGTGTGTGTGTGTGTGTGTGTGTGTGTGTGTGTGTGTGTGTGTGTGTGTGTGTGTGTGTGTGTGTGTGTGTGTGTGTGTGTGTGTGTGTGTGTGTGTGTGTGTGTGTGTGTGTGTGTGTGTGTGTGTGTGTGTGTGTGTGTGTGTGTGTGTGTGTGTGTGTGTGTGTGTGTGTGTGTGTGTGTGTGTGTGTGTGTGTGTGTGTGTGTGTGTGTGTGTGTGTGTGTGTGTGTGTGTGTGTGTGTGTGTGTGTGTGTGTGTGTGTGTGTGTGTGTGTGTGTGTGTGTGTGTGTGTGTGTGTGTGTGTGTGTGTGTGTGTGTGTGTGTGTGTGTGTGTGTGTGTGTGTGTGTGTGTGTGTGTGTGTGTGTGTGTGTGTGTGTGTGTGTGTGTGTGTGTGTGTGTGTGTGTGTGTGTGTGTGTGTGTGTGTGTGTGTGTGTGTGTGTGTGTGTGTGTGTGTGTGTGTGTGTGTGTGTGTGTGTGTGTGTGTGTGTGTGTGTGTGTGTGTGTGTGTGTGTGTGTGTGTGTGTGTGTGTGTGTGTGTGTGTGTGTGTGTGTGTGTGTGTGTGTGTGTGTGTGTGTGTGTGTGTGTGTGTGTGTGTGTGTGTGTGTGTGTGTGTGTGTGTGTGTCAGTCTGTGGACAACATATCTCAAAAATGAAAAATCGATTAAAAACCAAAGTTGGTATTTAAGTTTAATGTCTTTCAAGGATGCGACATGAGGATTTTGAAGAAAATAGCCCCACCCTAAACTATCCTTTACATGGAAAATGTTTGGAAAATTTTTATTTTCTTGAAAATGGCTATAACGATTTTAATTAAAATGTCATATGTTTAAGATATTTGTATGACAAATGAAACGTACATTTTGAATTTTCTGGCTATAGCCTATTCAGTCCTGTTTACTCTGGATGACTTTTCAATGGCTTGTAAACCGTAAGAAAATACAATAAATGCAGGTCTCGTTAAAACAGAATTTATGTGCCGATTTTTTTTTTTTTTTTTTTTTTTTTTTTTTTTTTTTTTTTTTTTTTTTTTTTTTTTGTAGACTGAACCATTTCGGAGATATTCCTTGTTATTTGTTTCAGAAAACAAAACTTTAGTGAAATGGAACATCCTTGTTCATTTATCTGTTAAGCGTGCAAAGAGAACGGGATCACAAAGCGTTAAAAAATTCAACTATCGCTCAAAGCCTACTGTATTCTAACATTCCCCTTGCACCTACAAGGAAATAAGCAATATGATAATTTCTGCAAATGGATTTCTCAAATAACACGAAGAGCATATAGGAATATAAGACTGTGTAAAAATGGTTGGTACAAGAGTAGAGAAAGTCATGTGAGTGCAACACATCACTTTTTTTTTTTTTTTTCATCCATAGATTTGATGTCGAGATTTCACCGGAAATATATGTTTTGAGGCCTCTTAAAAAAAAAAAAAAAAAAAAAAAAAATTGGAAAAAGGTCCACGACGCACGCATGTCTGTGGACAGCATAACTCAAAAACGAAAGGTCGGTTAAAAACCAAAGTTGGTATTTAAGTTTAATGTCTTTTAAGGACGCCACACAAAGATTTTGAAGAACACATCCCCACTCTAAACTACCCTTTAAATGGAAATTTTTTTGAAAAGTTTGATTTTCTTGAAAATGGCTATAACGATTTTGATTAAAATGCCATATTTTTTAGATATTGTTATGCCAAATGAAGTGTATATTTTGAATTTCCTGTATATGGCTCCGGTAGCCGTATTTACTCTGGATGACTTTTGCATAACTGGTAAGCCAAAAGAGGTAGACCAAATGTTTCTTTGGAAAAAATGTAAATCTTGCTAAAATTCACAGTTTATGCCTGAATAAATGTTTTTGTAGAGTTCGGAGATATTCCATGTTAATTGTGTGACTTTTGGCAAACTGGTCAAATGGAACATCGTTAGTCATTTTTTATATCTTAACTGTCCAAAGTGAACGGAACCACAAAACTTTAGAAGATTTGACTATCTCTCAAAGCCTACTGTATTCCCAAATCCCCCTTGCACCTAGAAGGAAAAAAGCAATATGATAATTTCTGCAAATATTTATCTCAACTAACACGAAGAAGATATAGGAGTAAGAGTTTGTAAGAATGGTTAGTACAGGAACAGAGAAAGTCATGTGAGTGCAACACGTCAGATTTTTTTTTTTTTTTTTCTGTAAAATTTATTTGTGGAAGTCGAATATTGTTGTTTTATGGAATTGTCGTGTGCTCGGGTGTGTGGTAAAAGGAAGGTCTGCAGCCTTGCTATTTTATTTCAAAACGTGTAGAACAGGGCGGGGAAGAAATTATTACTCATAACTGCTTGCATAACCAACAATGCCTTGTTAAAAATCAAATAGGCTGAATGTTCATCGCTATTAATACAACTCAATTACATTTTCAGTATAGGTCTTATAGGTCTATATTGTCGTCAATACTTATAGATCACAGTCTGCCTTTCAGAAATCAGTTTTGTTTCAACAATGCGTGTTTGAATATGTTTCAATCTATTAACGACTTGTTCGCCTACCACCTAGGGTGCCCGGGTTCGATCCCAGGGCGCATGTGGTATTTGCGGTGGACGAAGCGGTGGCTGGGTGTGTTTTCTCCGGGTTCTCCGACTTCCCCCTCTATTAATTCCACTAAGTGCTCCCTAATCATCCATTTCGCTTGCATTTCATATCACCCTCTTCCTCACTCTCATACCTGGTGCTGGGCTGACCACTCGCTTCCAGGTCTTCACTCTGTCCGGTCCATAGGTTCCTGTGCTCCCCGACAGGCGTCTGACCCCAAGTAGCTGATGCCCACTGCTGACACTTTCTCGCGTTCGATTTTGTCATACTTACAGCTTTTAGTTTGTTATTTAAATGCCGTATCCTAATAAAAGTGCGGGTCCTGACGTATAGGGAAATAATTCTTTCATCCAATTCAGGAAATTTAGAGCAAATCATACCAGTAAGCACTTTCATCACTCCAGCACATTTTGAAACGTTAAAGCCATGGAATCCCGCAAATATAACTTCAAATGCCTTCACTTTTTGGTACCACTGTTCAGTCGGCCGAACAAGTTCCCCAAGTTAAAGATATTATTTAAAATCTTGTTCTGTGAGTCGTCGAAATAATTAATTGCATAGGTGTGACTTCAAGATGTGTTTTCCAGAAAATACGAAATTTTCTGTCTTAGAAATTAGTGCGTTAACACGTACCACTAAATGCATCTCCTAGGGCAATTCGGCACGTTTTATTATGCTACTTCGTGCCATTTTAAATGCGCCCTGGCTCAGACAGAATGACTCCAACCCTTTTAAGATAAACAGAAAGATAAAAGGAAGGGAAATACAATGACCTTTGTTTTGTCAAAGAGTGTGCACCGCCTTAACCCAAACCGTACTGAAATTCAGGTATACCATGAACGAAAGGCTAATGAGCCTTCCTGTATAGCTATGCAGTGCTTCTTTCACGTTCGGGAAATACGGACAATATTTTCTTTCCCATTTTAAAGAAAAGGAGCAATCGGCCCGTGCTGGAATAACCTTGCAATTATACAATACTTTGATATTTCACAAATAAACGTAACTTGCAATTAATCACATTATTTTACAGCCTCAAATAAAATTTTCTCTAGTTTTGATCACTGAGGTCATCCATGAAAATGCGCAATATGTATAACTAAAACTATTTATAGTTGTTTAATGTATTAAAATATGCACAGCATATATTTCAATGATAAAAATCTGATGTGCTATATACAAATGATTTTCTTTGCTCACTCTTGCGCAAAGTGTTCTTACCAAGGCTTATCCTTCTATATATTCATATTAACAGAGATAAAATTTCATTACACATTATAAAGGATTCATAGGTGAAAGCGATAGACGAACATTCTTCCCCACCCCCCCTCTCTCTCTCCGTTTCAAATATATTGGTATTTTCAAAAATGATAGCTGTCGTACTTGTGTTATTTATTTCTTTTTCCTCTGCGCTGCATTTTCATATTGCTGAAAAAGAGTGGCCACACAGCTATTCTTAGAAGAACAGCTCAGTCAATAAAATACTGTCTTAATAGGGAAAGAATGTCAGTATCACATTCTGTTTTCGTTTATTACATTATTGAAAGGCCTTTTAGTAAGGGCTGCGTTGCAATTATAACCTAAATCCTAAAGAAAGTGAAAAAAGCGTGTTGAAAGCTCTTAACAAAGTAATAATTGCACGATTATGTGGCACACTGTTGTGCCTTCCTCCTACAGATAATTTTCATTTCTGTTTTACGAAATATTACACTATGAGAGCTTTGTTTTTGTTCAATTAAACGCCTGCGTTGACATCTCATGTCAGAAAACAAGGAAAGTAGAGTAGAGATACTTAGATAGTACGATGGGATTTGAATTATATCCTAAAATGTAAGTTGCACGTGTGAATATCGGTACTACGTGACTCCCATGTGACGTCATCAGCAGACAGCTCTAGGAAGAGCAATTGCGCGGGAAGCGGGAAGAGGACCCCCTAGGCACTGGCTTGTAAGTCCAACATAAGGGGTGGGTAATCAGGGAAAGAAGGAGGGGTATTCAGCTGTCTTAGTGAACGGTTGTAAGCCCAGAAGATATCTTGGATGTTTATCCTAATATTGGTATAGTGCTACTTATATTCCTCTGTAAACCTATAGCAAATTCTTTGGCAGTGGATCATTTACAGTGTTCAAGAGAGTTAAAAATGATCTTCGTTCAACAACACGCCAAGAGAAACTGAACGCTTTGTCAATTCTTCGCATCAAGTCTGATGTGATTCGAAGATGTCTCAGTGCTTTCTCTTCGAAGCAAATACGTAGGAAATCGTAATAATTTAGAAGTAAGGTGCATTTATTTTAATTCCAAATAATTAATTTTTTCATTTAATGTCATCATATTTACAACTAATTTAAACTCATAATGACCCATTATTTGCAGAAAATGATAAAACATTTCCAGAAAACACGCTCTCATGATTTGAATGTAAATATAATATGGCAGAGATGTGAACACCACAAATGAAATGTTCATATTGAGTTTTCCATGAAGCGACTCTTCATGATTTTGTACTTGGAAAAACAGTAATAAGCAAAGTTGTACTAAAACGTTTTTGCAGATAAAACGAAGGGCTGGTTAAAATTTATGTAGGAAATAATAAAACGCTTGTGACATTGGACATTACCAATACAGGATGGAAAGTACTGCATATGTTAACCAGTGAGTGTACATAATGAATGGAACATATATATTGTCATCGTTTCGCCGAAAAAAATTTGTGTCAAACATTTGGAGTCATCTAGCTTCTTAACGAATGGATATAAGTGGTTTATTATTATATTTCCCTAGCTGTCGCACAAACATTGTGTGAACAGCGCTGTAATGTATTTTTATCCTAATTCGAATCAATTTAGCCACAATTTAAAGTGTCATGCAAAATTTAATTTCTAGGCGAAATATGGCAACGTCGTGGGCCATTCGAAACGTACTTGTCGCCTGTTCTCACAACAAATTCTGCTGCTGCGAGGTTGGGAGAGGTACAGCTTGACGTTAGTGTGAAGGATTAAAGTACAATTGTTTGCAATACGAAAGAATTTACCTTGCGATCATGAACCCATTCACATCAAGGGAGTACTTAAACATTTTACTACTAATTTCAGGGGGAAATTCCCATTAAGAATAAAAAATAAATACAAAATTAAATAAAATAAGAAACATCACAATGACATCACGTCAATAAAGGAAGCTGTTCCCACTCCCCCTCACACCTTATCCAGCGAAATAAGCCACTCATTATCTCCAACGCTTCTTCATTATTTTTTCCCTCCTTGTCTGTATATAAAACGCAATTTCAAAGTTATAACCTAACGATCAGCTCTTAAAGATTCGGCTATCGCTTAAGCCTTCAGTATCCCCCTACTTCCTTGTGTCTACCATTCCTATAAATGTTCATTTCTACTTATACGATGTGCATAGAAGAATAAACTTCTGTAAGAATACATACGTTTGTTGAAGAATGGGTAGAGAAAGTACTGTCGCGTCGCATGGTGTAAATGTCTCCATTTAACTTAATTAACATTCAGATTACGTCACGCTTGTCGCTCGACAAGAAATCGCATGCATAAATGTGGCATTAAACTATGTGAAGGAGGCATAAAACTAGAACTGATAAGTAAGTGTAAAAGGAAGAAATCTGATGTGTTGCGCTCACATGACTTTCTCTACTCTTACATATTCTTATTTCTCTATCTTGTTCGTGTTAGTCAAGATAAATATTTGCAGAAGTTACCTTATTGTTAATTTTCTTGCAAGGGCAATATTGGAATACTTTGAGACTTTGAGCGATAGGCAAATCTTTTAAAGCTGGTCACTGTGTGAAGGCATTGAAATTCGGTTCTCTTTGCACAGCTAAGATATAAAAAAAGTGAATTACGATCTTCCATTTGAGAAAAGTATAAGTACTGGAAAGTTCAAATAACGAGGAATATCTCCGAAACATGGGCGTCACGAAGGGGGCAGGGCAAAGGGGGGAGGGGGCCTTGGCCCCCATAGAAAATTAATGAGTTTAATGTGCAGTCGATTACTTACTACTAATCTGTTGTTTTTTTATGTAAAGAACAATTTTTATTCAAAGTATGATTATCCGTAACAAATACTATAACCTTTGGCAACAGAATAATGAACTAATGCGTGATTGCAAACTTCCAATAAGCGCCCCCCCCCGAAAAAATTATGCCAACGCCCATGCTCCTTAATGGTTCACTCCACAAAAAATTCATTTAGATATAAATTGTGTATTTTAACAAGATCTAAATTTTTTGTAGAGTAAGATTTGGTATCTGCGGTTTACGAGTTATTTAAAAGCCATCAAGAGTAAACAGGACCTTGAAAGTTACTGTTGTTTGTTGTTGTAGTGTTTAACGCCCGCTTTTACTACTACGGCACCGCAGGCGGTGACACTGATGATACATGGAATGAAGATGGAGCACCGGTGGAATGAGATGGCGGGGGAAACCGGAGCACCCGGAGAAAACCCGCCCTGACGCCGCTTCGTCCACCACGAATACCACATGCGGGTCCCTGGGATCGAACCCGGGCCGCCTAGGTGGTAGGCGAGCGCACTAACCGCTCGGCCACGGCGCCGCCTTGAAAGTTACTGTCCACCATACACCAATCTACAGATCCGTTGCGATGTTTCCATGGCTTAAGTGACGTAAAAGAAATAGAGCAAAATAAGGGGGGGGGGGGGGGGAGAAAAGAATTGAAGGGACACTTTCGCAAGAAAAACGTTGGAAGTTCTACTAAACCTGTGTCTGTTTTGTATTCTTTTATTCAACTTCTTATATTATTGAAAAACGTTCTTCACATTATTAACACATCCATTGCGAAAATGTGAGCATGCGTTTGTAATATTTACGTGAATTTAGTTCGAAGTTGAGGCACACGAAGCGAGTTTTCTTCACCAAACGCTAAAATTCAGTGGATGTAGCCTATGTAGGCATTCCACGTTGCACAGTGCGCTAGATAATTCAGTCGGCAGGTCCCTGGCTGAATCTCGACCCAAGCACACGGTTACTTTATGTGCTACGTCGACCTAAGGTTCACTCAGCATAAACTAGCTTTCAGCTGGAAAGTTTCTTCTTTCAAAGTGCACATAAGATGAACTACTGCTAACCTCTGTAGTTTGAAACCATTAACGTATTATCAATAATTCTGTAGTCATTAAACTTGCAAAAGAAAATTACTCGTAAATGTTACGTACTTTTTTATTACCTTCTCTAACGTATAGTATTATAAATAGGGGAAGTATTGCAAGTCAATGCAAGAGTTTAATTATATTTTTATTCAAAGAACAATTACATAGTGTGGAGCAATTTTTCGAAACTGTAAAAACCAATTAGAGAAGCAATATCTGGGGAACTAATTGATAAATTTGGAGAAATTTTCTGTACATCTTATATATTAAAAATAATTTCTTCATTACAATTATAAACGAGTCGAATTAAACTTGTGGATTGTATACATTCCACAGAAGGGTACCTATCCCTAAATTCACAATAACAGCAATTTTCTTTTTGTTTTTTCTTCTTCTCTTATATAAGCTAATGCCTCTTTTTCTTAAAAAAGATTGCGATGGAGACGCAAGACTATCTTTCCATCTTCTTTTTGGACGCCCTGTATATCTTCTCCTTTCAGCCTTTCGATCTGTAGCTATTTTAATGTATCTATTACAATCTCTTCTATCTACATGATTATTCCACTCCCTTTTTCTCATATTCCTCGTGTCTTACATCTTTATTCTTAACTTTATCTAACCTAGATCTTCCTATTATTGCTTTTAATATATTCATTAACTATCTGTCTTACGTTATCCCCTCGTGTCTTTGCTCCATATATCATCATTGGTCTAACTGCAACTTTGTATGTCCTTATTTTACTTTCTCTTTCTAAATGTTTGTTTTTCCAGATGAGATCTCTCATATAGCCAGTACTTGCTTTTGTGGTTGCCCTCTGACTTCTTCTAACGTGCTTCGATCACTGGTAACCTTAACGCCCAGATAGGCAAATTGCATCAGTTGTTCAATTATATATTTTCCATTTATCTCTAACTTAAATCTTCTTCATCTACCGCTTAAGGTATTTAGATAAGCACATACATTTAGTTTTTTCAGTGGGTACTTCCATATTATGGCGCTATGCTGTTATATAGCATATAAATATTTGGTTATAATGTGAATGTTTCCTCGAAGTACCTCAGGTATGTGTTAGACACAGTCAGAAAGCTTTAGTTATTCTAGGGGGACATGATTTCCTGCCAGAGAATCCTTATGAGCGCCCATGAAGGCAAACCTTTGTAGGATTATGCAGCTGGCTCTCAGAACTAGGGCGCTGGGGTTTAACGAAGCTTTTCTAGTAGCAGTAATCGTCTGTGGGGTCCACATGTTGATTCCTAGCTACACCTTGTCCAACACACATTTCGGGACCCTAATAAGCCACGATTAGATGTCCTCAAAAAGATATCCAAAACGTTTACTGCAAATACAGCCAAAACCGTAAGCCTCAGGTCCCAAGTAAACTAGGTGCTTTCTTATCCTCTGCATGCATTTACTCGACTTTGTGACTAACCCCGCCCACATAATTGTAGTAGAAATGCTGAAGCATTTTACATCAGACTGCAACAGTGCACAATCGTTTAAGCCACATCTGTGCTCGTTACCGATTAAACTTCCACAATTCTTCTGAGCTTATTGCATGATCTCAAAATTCATATGCACAAATACAAGATGACCAAGATAAAAGAGCTCCCATATGTTATTAATACAGACAATTCATTCATTTATAGTAAATACTGAATACAGAATAGTAAATCATCACCATTATCATTACCATCACGATCATCGTTGTTCTGGGTGACTCAGTTGGTAAGACGCTGGCCTATTGTTCCCAAGGTCATAGGTTCAAATCCGGCCCAGATAGATTGTTTTTAAGTGTGCTTAAAAACGACAGCTCCATGTCAGTAGATTTACTGGTATTTAAAACAACTCCTGCGGGACGACATTCCGGCACACCGGCGACGCTGATGTGATACTAGCAATTGACAGCGTCGTTAAATAACTATTTTTATCACGATCATCATTATCATCATCCAGTTTCATACTTCAGATAGCCTTAGGGGCAGCGTCGGTCGATGTCACAAGCATATACTTGCTGTTATAAAATTCCTCTATACCGTGCCAAATGGCAGTCTTCCCTAAGCCGCCTCAGGTGGATCGGGCTATTCTCGGTTCCACCAGAGGGAAATCATCTCCGAGAAATCCACCGGTGTGACTAGGTCATCAAGCTTAGGAATTCTGTCAGCTGACCTATGTACTTGCAGACCAAGTCTCCCGCGGTTGCTTCAAGTTGTCCCTGTCTGCTGGGGTAGTGAGCGCAAAAGATCCACTTTTGTTCGAGGTGCATGGAGTACTATCCGTTCCTTTGTCGTAGTAAAAACCATTCTATAGGCAGGCGGTGGGAAAGTAAGCATGACTACAAAGCGAAAAGCCAGATTAACATTTTTTGTTTTTTTAATCTGAGTCATATATCATTGAAAGACGCAAGCGAAAGTTTTAAGTAGATTCATCTACCTCAGCTAATTCTTTACACGTTACAGTGTTACCTAGTTTTTAATTCGTCACAGTGTTTAAAATAGTTGTATGATGAATAAAAAAAAAATCTTGAAGTATTTATACTGGGACAGAAATTTCAGTCTGTTGTCCTATTTGTAGTGTGCCTCTTTTGTGAACTATGTTAAAATATTTTTGCAGGAAGTGTGGTGTACCCTTTTTACTATCCCTTTTTGCCTCGGCTTAGGTGTAATTGAGATTGGTTTCTATACTCGGAGCGATGGCGATAAAACAGTAATTGAAAGATGTCCTTTTAACAAAATGTTAAAACTTTACAAACAACTCAGGCTACGTAACTTTAACCATATTAATAATACAGATTACACAATTGTCTTCCGATGCATTCTTTAGCAATGCTGTCTACTTTCTTTGCCCAAAATATTTTTAAACGTTTCTTAACTTCAGTTTTTGCGGTGGATGTGTGTTGCAAAATTTAACAGTTGAACCTTCACTTCATTTAATACATGTTGTAAGTTATTTCCTTTCGTCTACTTTAAGCATATGTTTAAATAATAGCTATAGTACATTTCCTTGTTTTCTTTTGAAGAAAGCTGCAATATTTCTTAACGTGGCAAAGGGCTTATGAATAATATCTGTCTCAATTTGTTGTGAATCGAATCTCGGCATTTAGTGTAGTAAACTGCCTTTTTGTAAGGCTAAATTCTGTATGTCATTAAATGTCACAGTTTTCCAAGTTGAAAGCTACAGAAATAATCGTAATTATATTTTGAATTATTTTATTGGGTACATTTGAGTTAATTTACCAAAGAACTGTTACTCTGAGCTTACATTTCCTTTGCATCAAATTCCTCAGTAGTGTATTCCGTACGAATTACGAAAGTAGCATATTACAACGATATTACTGGATGAATTTTAGAAAAACATTAAGGTTTAAGCTTTGGATAACTGTTCTCAGCAGAAATGTGGTTTGTAACAGCGTCGACCAGCAGGGAAAGGAAACAAGCAACAGTATGTCGAATCGACAAGTCAACATCCGGGAAAATGTAAAGACTCCTTTTGGAAGGGACTATAGTCTTCCAGTCCCAGACGTTCTGCTGGCTCTAAAATGTGTCTAAGGCGTCAGCTAAGTCGTTTTCATTTAACTGCTGCAGTGACCCGCAAACGGTCGTGTTGTGGCATAAAAACAAGGAGTATAATGAACGCGATTTCAATTTGGTTGCTGTCTTTGTTTCTGTAATAAATGACAACTTGCACATAAGCAGTTATTCTCACATGAGTGTCAAAATGGAAAGATTATGCAGTGTTACATTCCACGTTTTATGCAATTTTAACATTAAATACGTAAAAATAATTAATCAATTTGCTAAATGAACAATTATAATGTATCAGATCACGGATGTATGGTGCACTATGGTTGCTAAGCAGATGTTTAATAAAATTTCTTTCAGCACTTTTTGAACGCAGCCATGAGTGCTGAGAGTTAATTAGCTCCAGAAAAAATCAAAAGGTGCTTACGAAAAAGAATGTGAATGGATGTGGTGATTCTTGTTTGAATGTTGCTGCTTTTACGAGAGTAACGATTTCAGGTTTTCTTACAGGCACATTGGAGCAAATTATGTTCTGGCTGTGATGACGCCATTGCTATCTTGAAGCCATGGTAATTATGTTACTAATTTCCTGGCATTGGTGCCAGAAATGGGTAACTTCGCGCGATTTATAGCATTTTCATAAGCCGTTTTAAACGCCAGGATTGCATAAAAGCATTTTTAGATAAAGGCTTCTTTTGTCCGGTCGTCTCTTTTTGCGTCTGTCAGTGAATTACATACTCAAAAACATCTGAATCCAGATTGTAATTGCGGATACGGAAGATAACTTGCAAAGAGCTATACCTGAATTAAATAATATTACAAGAGAATATGATCTTCAAATTTCATATGAAAAAAAAAAAAAAAAAAAACCAAAAATAATGGCTTTTATAGAAACAAACCATTTAAGAGCAAAAATTTGCATAAATGATAAACCCATCCAACAACAAAGTGATTTTAATTATCTTGGCTATATTGTGTCATATACCAGCAATAGAGATATACAAAACAAAATAAACAAATTCCAAACAATATGTGGCACAATAAAAAGAACTTTTAAAAATTGTAATCGTCAAACTTTGTTAAAACTGTATAAAATAATGGCGATCCCAACCCTGCTTTATGGGTGCGAAAACTGGGTCTTGACTATCTCACAACAGAAGAAAGTGGAGGCTGCTGAGATGAAATTTCTGAGACAGGTGGCAGGTTATAGACTCATAGACAAGAAAAGAAACGAGGATATTAGAAGAGAATTGGAAATTAGAGTATAAATGAAACAATCATTGCATACAGACAAAACTGGCAAGATCATGTGCAGAGAATGACCGAAGACCGTACACCACAAATAGTGCACAAGTATAAACCTGTAGGTAGAAGAAATGTTGGCAGGCCACGAATGAGATGGTCCGATCAATTTCCTTGAAGTCGGAACGAGCCACAAGGCTTATACCGTGATGATGATGATGATGATGATGATGATGATGATGATGATGATGATGAAAAACATCTGAACTTGGTACTTAAGTTCAACATTTTCCAAGGATTCGACTCGAAGATTTTCAATAAAATCCCCCTGCCCCAAAATACTCTTTACATGGACAATTTTCCAATCATTTTCAAATGCTTCAACTACGCAAAGACTCAGTTCTGGTTAAAGCACACAATTTGTCGTTTTCTGTGGAGGTAACAATTTCTGCAATAATCTTTGTTATTGGTTTGAATTTTCGAATACTTATTTTTTTTTTCTCGAATGGGAATTCATGGGCTTTTTGGTTATTCCTGGTCATGTAAGGAGAATGAAATTTCTCAGCCATCACATAGCGACCACCTCTTAAAAGATTTGACTGTCCTTTAAGTCTACTGTATTCCCTATTCCCTTGCATGTAGAAGGACATCTGTAAGAAGAATTTGTACAAAAGTCAGTAGAGAAACTCATGTGAGTGCAACCATCAGATTTGTTTTTATTGCATACATCCTTTTAGAATGATTAAACCCTTCTCCAACAAAGAAAAAAAGGTGCAGTTTTAGAAAAGATCTGTGTGGATGTGTGTAAATAGCATAACTCAAAAAATACAGACGATTAATCACTAATTTGATATTTAAATTGCGCATCTTTTAAGGGTGCGACACAAAGTTCTTTAGAAACATCCCCCTTCTTAAATAAGCCTTTACATAGAAAAGGTTTGTTATTTTTGATTTTATCAAAAATGGCTCTAGCGAGTTTGATTAAAACACCATGAGATACTTTTATGACAAATAAAATCTATATCTTGTATTTTATGGAAATAGATTAACAAAATCTATATACAAAATATGCACACAATATATGTGAAATAGTTTCTTTCTGTGGCATTACCGATTCTGATACATTGATATTGTCTTGGATTTTCAAGGACATGCTTTTCTCAATGGAAAGTCACTATTCATTTTTTCTGATTGTCATGTAAGGAATATTCTTAAGCTACACAAATGTACAAATGAATAAAATAAATAAAATCTGAAAACTTCCATCCCGGTACCTAATTCCTTACACTGGGACGTAGCTTCCAAATTCCATAAATTTATTAATAAACTATAAAAAATATACAAATCTACAAACAATTTTTCAAATAAGAAAATAAAAATAAAATATTAAAGAGAAATGAAAAGAAAAGAATAAAATAAAATAAGCTACCAATTTAAATACAGAATAAATATACAAATAATACTGGTATCCAGCATTAAAATTAACTGGTACATCCAGTTAATCCTCTACTAAAATAAAAAGAAAAAAAAAATTAATTTATAAACTTACAAATCTATAAATCAAAATACCGGTAACCGATATTACAAATACTGGTATCCAGTATTTAAAAAATAATAATTTTTACGACTAATTAAATTAATTAAAATATACAAATACAAAAATTACACACAATTCTCCATAAAAATTTCAAAACAAAATTTACTATTCTTTCGAATTCTTAAAACCCATAAGCTAAAATTTAAATTTAAATTATACAACATTTAAATTTAAATTTTAAAATTTTAAAAACCAAAATTTTAATACTATAAATGTATAACAAAAACATTTAAATATTAAGTAACATCTAAAGACTATTAGTACGCAATTAATAACAATAGATATAAAAAAATATCAACATTATTAATTTTTAAACTTAATAATATAAAATATTTAATAATATAAATATAAACAAAAATTTCAAATTATTCCTAAACATTTCTCTAAATTCATAAAATTAACGAACCACTAATTTCAACTCACTAACAATTTTCACAACAAAATTTACTATTCTTTCAAACTCTTAAAAACCATAAACTAAAAATTTAAATTATACAAAATTTAAATTTCAATTTTAAGCTTTTAAAATTTTAAAACTATAAATATATAACAAAAATGTTTAAATATTAACTAAAATATAAAGATTATTAATACACAATTAATAACAACTAAATAATATAAAAAATATCAACATTATTAATTTTTAAACTTAATAATTTAAAAATATTGTGACTTTGGTGGGTGTAAAGTAAAGAAGACAGATGTAGTCGAGATAAAGAAACACTTTTATTTCCGTAAACAGTAACTTTGTACACTCGTTGCAACACCAAGAAAGTCTTTACCGATTCACCAACAGCACGGCTCCGAATTAGTAACACAAAAACTGTCCCTTCTCACACTTTACCGCTATTTATATCTCCCAGGCACTATTCTGGAAACTTCAGGAAAGTTCAGTTATTATTGCGGTGAAATACAAAGCAGAAAATTCCAGAAGTCTCTATCCCTTTTTCTCTTTCGGCAAGCGCCCCAACAATGCGGCCATTCTGTCTCTTCCCTTCGGCTCCTTTGCGGTAGTGCCGACAATAATGCGATGGGCGACAATATTCAATATTTGATTTATTATTAAAATATTTTAAATTTTAAATTTAAAAAAATAAACTTTAAAATTTTAATATTTCATATTTTTAAAATTACCACAACAAATGTGTATTACCAACAAATGTACAAATGTGGAGTGATGATTTAATCATTAACAAAACGTACGAGTGTACACAGGAGTGTGTGGAAGAAGCTGTAGAGAAAGTTATGTGAATGCTGTACATCAGAAGTTTCTTTTTTTTAGTTCTCTGTCTGGGTGTTATTTTTTGTAGTTCCTGTTTGCTTTAGTGTTTCTCATCTTGACGACATGCCGGACTATCTGGTGTTCGATCCCAAGGGATGGAAGTGGGATTTATCTCTGCTGTGTCGTTTTTATCTGAGTGGACTCGTCCATCCTGCATCCAAATGAGCTTCTTTCGCACCAAATTCACCAGGGAAGCTCTGGCCACACTAGATTTATTTCAGTACATTGCTAGCAAACTAAAGTTGTTGCTAGCCTGTTTGTCCGATACAGTCTGTGTTTTATGTCTTCCGATTATATTTACACAGAAGGAAACTTAACATTCCCACACACAATTCGTTTCCAAGGAGACCCATGTCTACCAATATAAATTTAGTGGCTAAGACCGGAAGTAAAATCCACTTGAGCTCTTAAATTACATCCTTTTATTAATAAGTATAATGCATTGTAATGATATCTTTTAAACGGAATAACTTCTTACTTAAAAAAATTTAGAATTATTCAAATAACAAGGCGGCGCCGTGGCCGAGCACTTAGACCGTTCGCCTACCACTTAGGCGGCCCGGGTTCGATCCCAGGGACTCACATGTGATGCTCGTGGTGGATGAAGCAGCGTCTGGACGGATTTTCTCCGGGTTCCCCGCCACTCATTCCACAAATTGCTCCATCATCACTTTTCCAATCATCCATTTTGTCTTCACTTCATATCTTCTTCCTCACTACGGGCCCTAATGACCTAATTGTCGACGGGCCCTTAAACAACACCACTCACTCCTTACTCTTTCACTCTTCCTCACTATCATACCTGGTGCTTTGCTGACCACCCGCTTCCAGGTCTTCACTCTGTCTGGTCCATAGCTTCCTGTACTCCCCTACAGGCATCTGACCCTAGGTACTGGCTTGCAAGTCCTAGAGGGTGTGAGTCCTACATAAGGGGAAGGTAATTAAATAAAGAAGAAGAAGATTCAAATGACAAGCCCAGTTACTTTTCTCTCACATTTTGATTCTCTTCTAAAACTGAATTACAAAACACAGTTTTATGTTTCATCGTTTACGCAATTTACATTTCTCTCAACACTTGACTGACTTCAACTCTGGCTACTGACTCGCTTATATAACCGAGAATGACGTAGCGCCGATTTTGCTAGAAATTCACTTTTTTCTCGATGCTTCTCGTAAGCAAGCACGTGAAGGTCTTCTAGAACTGCGAGCAAGTGGACCTTGTTCTGATTACTCCATTGTCATCGGTATTTACACTGTGAGATAGCTAACACAGAGCTTTCCTTTGACTTTTGGCTGATCAATCGAAGTGAACGCATCGTAATTCCTTGGCGGAAGCAGATTTGTGCTAAAGTGAAGCATGTTTTTAGGCTTTTAAACATAGGCACAGATTTATTTGACTAGTGAGTCGTTTTACTATCTACATTTGTGGGCAACGTCTCGGTGCAAATAGTGAAAAGCTTGGAATGAGTTGTTAAAATACATTGTTACCATAATTAGTGTCATCCTTTCTGAACGTGATTCCCTGTCGGCTTTAAAAGCCCTCCAAGACCTGTACAGCACCAATTGTGTTGTGCAAAAAATACACGACCTTTCCACCACACTCTTCAACAGAAGAAAGAACATTTCACTTCTGTGGAAATGAACAAGCAGATAACCCTGCATCAGGGAGCAACCTAAATGGTTAAAGCGACCTTGAATAAAGCTTTTAAAAAAACTCACGCATACACAGGGAGAAAATCGGCAGTGCTCCATCGGCGGCAAGGGCCTGAATCAAAGGACTTAGAGGCATTATTAAGCGGCTAGGTGCTGTGCAGATACACATACCGTACAGGAGAACCTGTACGACCTGTTCTCGAATGCTGGAATGCTGTTGCTTCAAACTAATTCGGTTTCAAAGTTGTTGCATGGACGACTGGCGAATGCTGCTTCAAATGGTATTTCCAACGTGTGGTTTAATATTGCTTCAGTAGTTCACCGTCAATTCCACAGGAAATGATGCCTCCTGGAAATGTTTCTTTTACCACAGTAATTTCCGTACAGCGAAAATAATAGTCCACTATTTAAACTTCTTTGTCCTTCATGAGGGACTCTTTCAAATGACGAACGCAAACGCTCTTTGCACAACTAGTTGATATTTGGTCCATATTTCGTCATAGTTCGTTAATGTAGCCATAGAAATCTTCAACATGAGTTACAGGTAAAAATGGTGTCCGTGATGATCATCTGGCCGGTTTAGTTTTCATTTCTCCTACTCACGGAATGCTTGAATGACAGCGTAACCCGCTCGGCCGCTGGACCCGCTTAAAAGAAAGATCGACTATTTCACCTCACAGCGCGGCGAGAAAACAGAGTAACCATGGAACGGGCTGGAGCAAAGACCAATTCTAGATGGTTCGAGAAGCCAACTGCCGGCTTATTCACGAGAAGTTTTGAAAAAAAGTTTATTTTCCAGAGAATTCGCCGGCACTTTGCTTGCACTATAAAAAGCGAGAGAGCTGGGACAGAGATCCTCTAAAGCAGTTGCTTGTGTGACAGAGAGAGAGAGAGAGAGAGAGAGAGAGAGAGAGAGAGAGAGAGAGAGAGAGAGAGAAAATATTAGTGAACTGTGGACAAGGTTACGATCTGACACAACAGCTGTGAGTTGCAGGGTACCTAACGACAAATTGTAAATTAGCGATAAAATAAAAAATTGCGTTTTTGTGATTCAGTTTTAAAGGGAAACAAAGTGACAGAAAAAGTAACTGGACTTTTCATTTGTCACAATACCGACCCATGAAGTTTTTCTGAAAGATAGTTGAGCAAATTAACACACATAAAACAGTTTGTCTTTGCTGATGACAAAATTTTAATATCCAGTTCTAAAGGTAATGCACATAGCGTGTGGCTCTAATTAAGTAAAACAAGTAAAATTTTTAACTTAAATATTTCAGTTAGTTTGAGAATTTGGAGGAGCGGACACAGAAAAAGAATTGTCCTGGAAGGCAGATTAATTTTGTTAATTACCTCGGCTGTAATATTTCCTACATGACGAAAGTTATATCCGAAACAAGATAAATAAATTCAATTGCGTAAGCAGTGTTCTTAATAAATCGCTAAAATACTAAAAAGAAAGCTAAGGTATACGTTCACAAAGTAAAACAGTGGCATGCTGCTTTAGGAATTTAGGTTATGATAAAAAAGAAAAACGAAGGATCGCGGGGGAGGGGGGGGGGGAGGGAGGAAAACCGTAACAATAAAAATGAGATTTTTAGGATTTGTGGCGGCACATATCCTATTAGCTAAAGAGGCATATTTAAAGTAACAGAAAGAATAGAACTCACAGAATGAATAACGATAATAATCCAAAACGGATTATTAACTACAGCCCAAAATTAAAAGAAATGTTGGTAGACTAAAGACAAGGTGGGCTCAAGCAAGGCATGTGAGACTTAATCCATAAAACAGCTGTTGTTGCTGCTGCTGATGATGATGTTGAAAGCATTAAGTAATTGTCATTAAATAATTTCTTGTACAATAATCGCGACGGGTGTACTGACTGATAATATTCTTCTTTCATTTCCTGGAGATGTAGAAATATTACCAGCACTTAAACTGGGTCGAGATAACGATTTTTTATGAAACACATGAGACAGCATAAAGCACGTACGTAATTCAACTGTATATGACATGCATGACGTAATCATCGGAAAAAGAAAAAACGAGACATCGTCTCATACTCTAAAGTTATTTTTTATTTTGTATTAATGTGCTTCATAACTTATCGTTCTACTACGCTATCTTGGCCTTGCCTGGCTGGTATTGCACCAATGCATTATGTGAGAAGATTAACCCATGTTTGTGTATGGGCCTCTTTTAATTGAAAGAGCTGAATTTTGCTATTCTGGAAAGCACCGCCCTAGCTTATTATCTATTAAGTAACTTTTACTTTCTCTACTGATAAGTAGGGGAAGAATTGTGGGTATTCCACCCAAAAAATTGATGTCGAGGTTTCACCGGAAATGTATGTTTTGAGACCCCTGAATAAAAAAAAAAAAAAAAAAGTATTATTAGAAAAAGGTCCGCGCGTCAGTCTGTGGATAGCATAACTCAAAAACAAACAATAGGTTAAAAACCAAAGTTGGTATTTAAGTTTATTGTCTTTCAAGGATGCGACACGAAGATTTTGAAGAAAGTAGCCCCAGCCTAAACTACCCTTTACACGGAAAATGTTTCGAGAATTTTGATTTTCTTGAAAATGGCTCTAACGATTTTGATTAAAATGTCCCATGTTTGAGATATTTTTATGGCAAATGAAATGTATACCTTGAATTTTCTGGCTATATCCCTTGTGGTCGTATTTACTCTGGACGACTTTTGTATAACTGGTAAACCGTTAGAGATAGACCAAATCATACTATACAAAAAATGTAGATCTTGCTAAAATCCACAATTTATGTCCGAATAAATTTTCTTCTAGGGTGAACCATTTCGGAGATATTCCTTGTTATGTGTGTGAGTTTCGAAAAACTTAAACATTTCGTGAAATGGAACATCGTTGTTCATTTTTTTATATGTTAAGTGTGCAAGGAGAACGGAATCTCAAAGCTATCGCACGATGTCTACTTTATTCTAATATTCCCCTTGCACCTACAAGGAAATAAGCAATAAGATGTACGAATGTTTATCTTAACTAATATGAAGAAGATATAGGAATAAGAGTTTGTAGAAGAGTAGAGAAAGTCATGTGAGTGCAACACATCAGATTTTTTCCAATCTTTTGTCTCTTTGGTCATTGTGGTCCACCTGCTGCCGAAGTTCCTCCTCAGCTTGTCCCAAACAGTCCGTCTCTGTCCATCTACAAGGATGCTGTTTTATAATGCATCCTGCCCATTCTATTTTAGGTAGCTTGCTATGGTCATGGTGAACTTTAATTGTGTCCTCATCCTTATTTCTTGATTCTCCATTCCATCTCTCTGTGTTACACTCAAGATTCTAATTTTTATTTATCCTTTGGCAGATATCTATCGCTTGCCTTGATTTTTTAGTATTCCTAAAGCTCAAATGTCCATAAGGGTCAAGTGGTGCAAATTTGCATGGTTAGAAATATTTATTTGAAGTTAGAAGGAACCTAGCGCAGGTGCACAAATTTCTGCCTTGAGTAATATAGTTGAAAATAAACATAAGAATAATATTCTTAAAATACTACATGTGTTGTAGGAAATATGTATTTGATTTTTCCTGGAGATTATAACATCCTATGATTTGCAGCAGGTCCTTTAATATATTTATTTATATTTTTTTTTTCAGTTAGATTAAACAATAATTTTTTAACATAAAACGTAGTTTTTTAGTTTCTCTACTGGTAAGTAGGGGAAGTATTGTATTCCACTCAAAAATTTGATGTCGAGATTTCACTGGAAATATATGTTTTGAGACCCCCCTGAATAAAAAAAAAGGCATTTTTAGAAAAAGGTTCGCGCGCGCGCGCGCGCGTGTGTGTGTGTGTGTGTGTGTGTGTGTGTGTGTGTGTGTGTGTGTGTGTGTGTGTGTGTGTGTGTGTGTGTGTGTGTGTGTGTGTGTGTGTGTGTGTGTGTCAGTCTGTGGACAGCATAATTCAAAAACGAAAAGTCCGTTAAAAGCCAAAGTTGGTATTTAAGTTTAATGTCTTTCAAGGATGCGACACGAAGATTTTGAAGAAAATAACCCCACCCTAAACTACCCTTTACATGGAAAATTTTTCAAAAATTTTAAGTTTCTTGAAAATGGCTCTAACAATTTTGATTAAAATGCCATATGTTTGACATATTTTTATGACAAATAAAATGTATATCTTGAATTTTCTGGCTATAGCCCCTGTAGTCGTATGTACTCTGGACGACTTTTGCATAACTGGTAAACCGTTAGGGATAGACCAAATCATACTATACAAAAAATGTAGATCTTGCTAAAATACACAATTTATGTCTGAATAAATTTTCTTGTAGGGTGAACAATTTCGGAGATATTCCTGTTATATGTGCGAGTTTCGGAAAACTGAAATGGAACATCGTTGTTCATTTTTTTGTATGTTAAGTGTGCAAAGAGAACGGAATCTCAAAGCTTTAAAATATTTGACTTTCGGACAAAGCCTACTGTATTCTAACATTCTCTTTGCACCTACAAGAAAATAGAAATAAAATAATTTTTACAAATATTAATCTTAACATGAAGAAGATATAGGAATAAAAGTTTGTAAGAATAGTTATTACAAGAGTATAGAAAGTCATGTGAGTGCAATACATCAGATTTTTTAATAAGAACAATCAACTTAATGATTGTTTTACTACCACGGCACCGCAGGCGGTGACACTGATGATACACGAAATAAAGATGGAGCAGTTGGTGGAATGAGATGGCGGGGGAAACCGGAGAAAGCGGAGAACCCGGAGGGAATCCGTCCCAGCGCTGCTCCGTCCACCATGAATATGTTATATTTAATTATAGGTACGTATATAATTAAAATTTAATTTTATAATTAAAAAGGCTTATATATTTCATTTTTAAGGAAATCTTAAACTTGTGAAACTTAAGTCATAATCGTTTGGGCCATTTTTGAGAAAATTAGGATTTTCGAAAAATACTCCATGTAAAGGGTATATCGGGGTAGGAGGATGCTCTTGAAAATATTTGTAACCTATCCTTGGAATACGACACAAAACGTATTCTCACCCTCGCGGCACACCCCGACAGACATTTTTCTAAACATTCTTCTTTTGAATTCAGGGTATTTCAAAACATGCATCTATCGTGAAATTTCGATATCGAGCTTTAGGGTGGAGTACAATACTCCCTCTACTTGCCACAAGTGCGTATATATAAAGTAAAAAGAAACTAACAGACACATTTGTTTTCCTAGCTTGGTTTTGTTAGGTCTTACATATTTAATTTATATTACTTACACAAATACTTAGTGATGATAGGCGAGATTAAAAGTTCACTAGTGAATACTACCTAAAAATGTTGCGGTAAATTCCACCTGTTGGATCGTAAAATCAAGTTTGTGCTCTATACAAATTAAACTGCACAGTAAACAAAGCACACATTTCCTAAACTAGATGTGATTGCAGCAAACGTGATAAGTTGGATCAACCAGCGTTAGGGCTTTTGTGCCCTATTGATTTCTGCAAGGATCTTGACGTGAATGAAGAACGATGGGGTAAACTAATTATTATGACGCAGCAAATGAATAGACAGAATCCACTGGTGCTTAAACGTTTATGGAACAGATTAATCCATAATAACACTCCGTCAAAAGGCTTACCTATCTCATTACATCATAGATTTCAATAGGTTAATTTGATTGCTAATATTCATCGCACAGTTTGCCTTTTACTCCTTTAGCTTCTGCACCCGTTAAATATTACAAAGGCTAATTCAGTATCAGGTTTCAGGCGATAAACGTGTTTTGAAGAACACAGAATAAACAAGTAAGTAATAATTATAATAGTAATGGTGCTGCTGCTGATGATTTGTCAAAAATGGCTCCAACGATTTTGATTAAAATGCCACATGTTTAAGATATTTTTAACGTATGTATATTTTGAATTTTCTGGCTACAGCCCAAGTAGTCCTGTCTACTATTGATGACTTGCATAACTAGTAAGCCGTAAGACATAGACGAAATCTTACTATACAAAAGACCTCGTTATGTCCAAATGCATTGTTTTGTGGATTGAACCATTTCGCAGATATTGCTTATTATTGGTGTGGCTTTTGTAATACTTATACTTTTCTCAAATGGAAGGTCGCTATTCACTTTTTTATCTTTCGGCCTTGCCGGAATTTCAGAGCGTTCATAGCGACCAGCTTTAAAAGATTTGACCGTCGCTCAAAGCCTATTGTATTCCCGTGTTCCCCTTGCACCTACAAAAAAATTAGCAAATGTTTATCTAGATTAACATGAAATAGACGAATAAGTGCTTGTAAGATAGTTTATGCAAAGTAGAGAAAGTCATATGAGTGCATCATTTCATTTTTTCTATCACGCCAGGTTTTCGAAAAAATCAAGAATTTGACTTCATAAAATTGTGTATCATGAGTTAGTTGTTATGTGCCCTAGGCAAAGAACAGTGAGTGTTTTAAGTACATGTTTACCAAGAATGATCATAAGTAGGGCTAGGAAGTTCATGCATTTGCATGTTTTTTCATAGGGGTTAAAAATGTATGCTTTTACATTATGTGCACGAATTACGGAATTTTCAGTTATTTGGACATGATTTTATGGTGCATATAACTGCATATTTTCTTGATTTTTGATAAATGCATATTATTTCAATACTATAGCCCCTATATTGCATATTTTAATGATTTTATGGCTTTTTATTACTTTTTTCTATCCGGATAATATTTTTCATATTGGCACTACTGCACATGATGCAATCCACGAAGATTTCAACATTATTGCCCCTATATTGCATATTTTAATGATTGTTATGCTTTTCTTATTTTTTCATCTGTATAATATTTTTCATATTGGTAGCATTGTGTTAATCGATGGGGAACATGGATCGATGCAGTTTTATATTATGCTGAGCACATAGAAATAGCCGAAGAGGTTATTAATTCATTGGACTTGAAAGATGCTTCATCAATAGAAACTGTGCAAAATATTCTGTCAGGCACTGGGTTAAAAGAGGATCTTGGTTTCATATTTGCCCATTTTTCTTTCTTACCAACAGCCATAATGGCATTGGAAGCTGTAGGATCTCCTTTGCATGAATCACTGTCTTTGAAAAAAACAATATGTGATCTAAGTTCGGTTCCTGGTAGCATAGGACAAAAAGTGAAAGAGAAAGTGAATTGCATTCTGGTTATAAACAGATGTGCGGTATTCGAGACATCCTCAAAAGAAAACCATGTCTCACCAAGGGACTTGACTCTCTCTGTCTCTGTGAAGCAGTTAGCATCATTTAAATATGCCCCGATAACATCTTGTGACGCGGAGAGAAGTTTTTCACGTTACAAAAGTGTTTTGCCAGACAATAGACGATGTTTTACAGTTGAAAATTTGTGCAAAGTGTTGGTTGTGAAGTGCAATTTAGCAGTTAATACTAGCAGCGGGACTACTTCTGCTTCAACCTCTAAAGAATAAGGTAACTTTATTTATTATTTATACTAACTCGTCTACTGCAAAGGGACATTGTTTTAATTAAATAGTGCATATTTCTTGGCATATTTTCAAGTTTTTAAGAGCATATTTGCATGCATATTTCAGTGTTTTTTAGGGCATGAAGTTCCGAAGAAAGCAAGTGTCTTTACTGGACCTCAGGTCAGGAAATTAATGCGTCGCACCAATTTTGAAGACATAATGAGTCAAACAGAAAAGCAAGCCTCGCATAGCCACGAAGATGCAACAAATTTTCCGAGAAACAGGAGTCCAGAGTGAACGCTTTGAGAAAACTAGGTTGCAACGCACCTTTTTTTTTTTTTTTTTTTTTTTTTTTTTTTTTTTTTTTTTTTTTTTTATAACTTTTAAGGGTTTCTCCACTCTTCAGCAGTTGCCCTGTGTTCCCATTTGCCATTTGTTCCGTTTGAACAAGTCATCCTCCTCCAGGCAACAATCATTCTACGAGTCTTTCCGTTCCAAGTTACTCTTGGCCTTCCCCGCTTCCTTCTTCCACGAGGTGATCATTCCAAAAAGGTCTTGGGCCATCCTACTCTCCTCCATTCTTCTAATGTACCCATACCAATGAAGATTCCGTCTTTCAATTCTCTCCACACTGTCTCCTCCATCTCCATCATCTGTCTCATCCCTTCATTTCTCCTTCTTTCCAATTTTGATACTCTAGCACTACGTCTTATTCCATCCATTTCCACTGACAAGATGTTAGACTTTTGCCTCTCTACCAAAATCCACGTCTCAGCTCATTATATTTTTCACCACAGTCTTCCAAATCCTTTTCTTTGTACGGTTCAACATGGTTGTACTCCACAAAACCCAATCAGCATTCGTACTTGTTCTAGTCTATGTTAGCATGGTAGTTATCTTGTTAAATACATATCGGTAATGAGTTAGCATGAAAATTACGTTTTCATTTTTTTTAAAAAAATCTGAACATGATAGAAAAAGAACTGATACTATACTTGGAATCAGCACGTCAAAATTAGGGTGAATTGGTATTCAAAATTAAAATATCGACGTTCTTTTTTAAATTCAGAGCAGTATAAGACATTTCCTTTTCTCTTTTGCTATTTTTTTTTTCACGCAAATATTCAACATCGAGATTATAGTAGAAATATACATTTTGAGGTTCTCTGAGTTGTGTTGCACTCACATAACTTCTTCTATTCAGTCTTGCTGAAAATAGTCTTATACGTAAACGCCATCTGGCTTGATGTTAATAGAGTTAGAGATTTGTAGAAATGGTATTTTTTCCTTATAGTTGCAATGGTAATAACGAACACAGCAGGCTTAAGTTATCTAACTTTTGAGCTATGCGGTTGATCTAAATGACAACAGAAAAGAAAAGAATAAGTTTTATCTCATTATTTTTCAAAGTCCTTTTGGCGAAACCATGGCACCAATTTTGGTATTTATTCGAGTATTCATTTTTGAATATACGTACACACACACACACACACACACACACACACACACACACACACACACACACACACACACACACACACACACACACACACACACACTGGCGCGCACCCCTTTCTCTATTTTTTATTAAGGGTGCCTCAAACGTGTATTTTCAGCGAAAACTCGGTGTCGAAAACAATACTTCATCTGGTAATTATTATTTATTTATGCCAACAAACTTACTGTTGGTGTTTTTAAACACACAAGCCGTGTGTGGGCAGTTTGTCACAATAGCTCAGTGGTTAGAGCGTCCGCCCGGCAAGCGGAAGGTCTGTGGTTCAAATCCCAGTTGTGGCATTGAATTTTTAAGTTCCAGTTCTACCTCTTAATACTTCATCTACTGATATATTTTTAGACGTGGCGGATGGCCTTGCTAGGATGTGCGCGAGTTATGCAAATTGATGGTGCGAGTAACGTTTCTGTTTACTGCTTGAAATAAACAAGAGACTGCTGATAATGCGAGCGAACATTATACTTAATTACGCACTGTCCGGTGATCTGTACTACACGGACGTCGGACAGATAAGTTGACACTCCTATGGTCTTAGAAATACAAAAGTGAACTCGATCATTAACTACTGTACAACTTCAGGTTATTCGCCACGCCACCGCTGTGCTTAGTGTAAGTACCACTAGAGAAAGGACGGATAGAGAATAGAGAAAGTAGTGTGCAGGTAACAGAGCTTGTTTTTCTCGTGGGTGTTCTTAACTGAGCCAGTAAAGGCAGGTAGGTGTATTACTGATATCTCGGCTGCTCGGTTTCTCTGCGATAATGAACTCTGTATAGCGGTAGAAGCCTGGAGCAATAAATTTTCCCTTTACGCGCATCTTCCCGAGTTCATTACTGCAGAACATAGCATTTCGCTACCACGGATAAAATGAACGTATCATTTTAAAGAAATTAAGATAGCAGTGCCATTTGCTTATCTCAGGTACGGAGCATCAAATATCGAAGGAGTAATTACAGAGTTTAACGATAAAAGTAACGTTCTGTCGTTTTGCAGTTTTGCCTCCCCAATACTCAGCTAAAATAATCCACCTAAAAGTTCAGAACTATGCTTATTCAACCCACGCGGCTGTGGAATTTAGTCAAATACCATGTTTCTTATTTATCGTATTTTGAAAGTATAACGTACCCTTCAGTGTAGCAGTCGGTCTGGGTGGTTCAGTTGGTTAGACGCTGGCCTACGAATCCCAAGGTCGTGGGTTCAAACCCGGCCCAGGCCGATGGTTTTTAAGTGTGCTTAAAAACGACAGCTCCATGTCAGTAGATTTACTGGCATGTAAAAGAACTCCTGCGGGACAAATTTCCGGCACACCGGCGACGCTGATGTGATCCTGGCAATTGACAGCGTCGTTAAACAAGAAAATAATAATAATTCAGTGGCGCAGCCTACCAGACTCGGATATATGTAACCCAACGAATCTGCTTTTCTGTCTGAACTTACATCTGCAAAGCAAATAATCATGTCTTGAACCTTTTCGTCAGCATTTATGTAACGGACGGTACAGAATTGTTCTTCAGGAGTTTTATGTAGTATTAATGAAACAAAGAAGTTAGAAATTTTTTTCTTAATTCCATGTATCATGACAGCACTCTTATTTGAAATTTAGTCATTCTAAAATATCAGATGAAGTTGCACGAAAAACAGTCGACTTTTCCAAATGCCCCTTCAGAGAGGCGTCACTTATTGCTAATTCATTTAAATATTCAATATAATTGCCTATATTTGAAGATCTTCCATTCACATTGTGACCATGAAAAGCAAGTGCTTATTTTCCTAGAAAACATACCTACAGCCCCTGCAAAACGAGAAAATAAAGAGCTCTGTTCTTTTCCATTTCATTGTTATGCAATTCAACTGAGAGGTTATGATTATTCAATGAAAATTCTATTCCTTGATTTATCCCACACACTTTTAGCTGTTTATTCTGTATTATGTGATTACAAAATAGTTGTTTATTTTTGGCTAACTCATAAACATTATTTCAATCTTCACAACCTCTGGAATTCCAAACTAACGTTTCTTATGAAAAAAGATGTTCAACAAAACATTTGTTATAGGTATTACGGCAGTCAGTATTCACTTTCATAAACTTTGATGATGAAATCTTTATACTTTTGTAGGATCTGCTTTAATTACATTTGCTTTTTAGAGAAATTGTAGTGTTTGAAAGCTTTCTGCGTTGAGATTGTCGATCATACAACTTATTTCTATTTTCGTTACTACAAAGACATGGAAAAGAAGTTTTGTTTACTACTGTAAACTACTGTAAACATTTCCTGCAGCTGACGACAGATGCTGTTGACACAAGCTTTGTTTCGAAACATCACTACCGAGCTATTGCAGAGTGGCATGAATTCAAATCATGTTGAGGAAAGCTTTATTTTTAATGACATTAAAACGATTGTATACCACAAAATAATGAGGAACACGAATTTGGCAATCAGTTTGAGGAAGATTGCAGGGTATGTAATACATGTCTCACATCCACTGAATTTACGCTTCTGGTGCCGTGAAAGTGCTGCAAAGTGTAGAAGTTTGGTCTTGATCACTATTTGCCTAAATTCAGTAGGATAAGAGTTTACAACAGGAAATGTAAGTAAAAATATAAGTCTTTGCAAGTTTGAATTAGTAAATCGAAATGTCTCCGTGGTATTTCCATTCGTAAGGTTCAGGGTTCGATTCCCCTCGGACGCCGACACTGACTTTGGATTTTTCTAGCTTTCCTTTGTCGGTAGGTGAATCGTGTGGTGGTTTCTCATCTATAACAATTTCGTTTCCCTAATTTCCCTTTCATCCGTTTCCTAGTCGTTTTAGGTGTGCTTCCAGGTTTCGTGGTGTGTGGCAGTGCTGGACAGATGGGTGGATGGTTGCTGCAAGTAAAGTGAATTGCCCGTGGAAGATAGATTGCAGCTGGTTGGACGGGTCGTTGATTCCTCTTCTGGAAGATCCAGTAGCAATTCTCAGTCAGTTATTGTTAGGAATTTCCGCCTATCTCTGGGGCTTTTAGCACCTTGTGATTCCTTCACTTCCTCATAGGGTGGTAGCCGCTGTTGTGTGACAGGTGTCCCCCTTCGTTGTATACGCTATACTTTTAAGTTCATGTCCTACACTGTTGAACCGCTTTCAACCAAATGTAACACATTATTTGCTACTTTAACACAATTGCTATGGCGATGTTAGTTAAAATGCAGAAGCAGCAAAGTCTCAACTTCTTAACTAGCGGGACGCCTTCAACAGGATTACTTCTTGCCCAGGTGACAATACTGAGGACTTTGAACGTTCCCAAGGCATCTCCCAGCGTCCCTCTGGTGTCTAGCAGTAATATACTAGCCTCTGGTTTCTCACGTTGCGGGCTGAAACCAGGCGGAGGGTGATTGATTTTTTTTCGGGTGTAAGAATCGGAGGGAAGTAAACCCGATGGTCCCGTGTTGTAGATACACGGTACCTAAAACAACTGCAAGCCTGATGAAGAGGTCTCTGATCAAAATTAAGCGCTGTTTCATGTCCAATACATAACAAGTTTTTTTTTTTTTAAATTAACATCCTCCAACATTGTGTCATATCGGACGAATGAATAAAATGAAATGGGTGAAATGATGCTCAAATGAGCCCGAGGCCCATGGAGCTTTAAGTTACCCGACATTCGTCTTCTCAGGGTAGGGAAAACCTCGGAAAAAAATTTTAATTTTGTCGAACATTATTAGACTTTGAAAATTAGTCTTTCGTAATAATCATGTTTGAAGAAGTCTACGATGGCGTTTTAAGGTAAATTGGTTGAAATATTTTGAAATCGGTGTTTTTAATGTCGTAATCTGAATGGTGGAGAAAGAAATTGTTTCATTTAGAATTTAGATGTAATTTTCTGTTTTGAGATGTAACTGTTTGTTGTTCTTTTTCAATTCATTTTTATCATTTTTCTGTTTCTGTATTCTAGTAATTGTTAATAGCTACGATGCTTTATTTTCAAAATAAATACAAAAAATTAAAAATTCCTGTAATCTCTGCACCTATGCGCAAACGTTACTGTTGGACAGATGTGAAATCGGTGTGAAATCCGTAACCTTTATCAAGGCCGATTTTATGCTTATAAGCTCCAGATTTTTACTCCCTTGGCAAAATTAATGGGAACATGGGGTGAAGAATATTCCAGAACATTCTGGTATATGCTAAAAGTTTATGAAATTGAATGAAATGTGACATTTTAAAACTGTTTGGAACATTCCGGGAAAGTACGGCTACTTCTGGACAGTAGTGTAATTGTAGGGAACATTTTGAAGCCTGAAGTATTGTGAGGCCGGGCACGGCGCACAACAGGGGACAATTTGTGTTAGGCTGCTTCACGCCAATGTCGGGCCGGTGAGCGGGCAAACGCGCTCAAGGTCAGACTACCTCGCGCAACTATGTGTACGCCACTAGCTAAAATGAAGTTGGCTGCAAAAAGGGGCTTTGTCCAGAACTTACGAGAATGATCGAAAAAGTCGAAAAAGGTGTGTGTGACGTCATCCTCTATATAAGGAGGTGAGGAATCAGCATACTAGATAGTTGCAATGATGGACATGAGTCGGTAAGTGTACCAATAAGTGCGAGACAGCTTTGTGTGTAGAAGACATTGAAAGGACTGTGTCAGGGTTACGAGAAGTAAATGTTATGAGTTGTGATAGCGCGAAAGACTGTAGACCGTGTTAACGACGAGAAGAAAACTGTGTATTTGTGATACAATTTTGGAAGACAATGAAGTAATTGGACTAATGTTGTCTTTCTGTTACACTGGTGTCAGAAGTGGGATTCGTCGAATTGCCGGGGACACCTCGTGCTCTAACAAGAAACATCTCAGCTTCAAAAATGGTCTGTTTGACAAATATATTGTGCTTTAGGAAGATCAACACTTTCATAGAAGAGTGTCTATTCTTACCATTTACCAGTTACGTAAAGGTCATCCGTAATGGAGAGGACTTCTGAGGATTCAATATGTAGGTTCCATTTGTCACAAGAATATCTTAAACATTTAGTATTTTAATTAAAATCATTAAAATCGTTTTCGAGAAACTCAAAACTGTTTAAAAATGTTTCACATAAGGGGTAGTTTGAGGTGGTGGAATTTTGTTGAGAATTTTCGTTGTGTATGCTTCAAAGATACTGAATCTAAGTACCAATTTTGGTATTTCACCGACTTTTCGTTTGCTGTTAATGGGGGACTTCAAAACGTGTAATTCAGTGAAAGCTGCGTATCGAAGTTTTGCATGGAATGCAGTACTTCCTCTATGCAGTAGAAAAAGAGCGTAATAGATTTGCTCTAATTTTTAAAAGAGAATATTCTAGAAATTTATTTATTAGTGTATTAATATGTGTAATTTTGTTTTGGTTCTGATTTAAATTAATTTAGTTTGTATTACTTTATTACTTTCTCTACTGGTAAGTAGGGGAAGTGTTGTATTCCACCCAAAAATTCGATGTCGAGGTTTCACCGGAAATATATGTTTTGAGACACCCTGAATCCAAAAAAAGCATTTTTAGAAAAAGGTCCGTGTGTGTATGTCTGTGTGTGTGTCTGTGGACAGCATAACTCAAAAACGAACAGTCGGTTAAAAATCAAAGTTGGTATTTAAGTTTAATGTCTTTTAAGGATGCGCACGAAGATTTTGAAGAAAATAGCCCCACCCTAAACTACCCTTTGCATAGAAGATTTTTCGAAAGTTTTGATTTTCTTGAAAATGGCTCTAACGATTTTGATTAAAATTTTGATCATGTTTGAGATATTTTTATGACAAATGAAATGTATATTTTGAATTTTCTGGCTATAGCCCCTGTAGTCGTATTTACTCTGGACGACTTTTGCATAACTCGTAAACCGTTAGAGATAGACCAAATCATACTGTACACAAAATGTAGATCTTGGTAAAATACACAGTTTATGTCTCATAAATTTTCTTGTAGGGTGAACCATTTCGGAGATATACCTTGTTATGTGTGTGAGTTTCGGAAAACTTAAAGCTTTCGTGAAATGGATCATCGTTGTTAATTTTTTTATATGTTAAGTGTGCAAAGAGAATGGAATCTCAAAGCTTTAAAAGATTTTTGACTATCGCACAAAGCCTACTGTATTGTAATATTCCCCTTGAACCTACAAGGAAATAAGTAATAAGATAATTTGTACAAATGTTTATCTTAGCACGAAGAAGATATAGGAATAAGAGTTTGTAAGAATGGTTAGTACAAAAGCAGAGAAAGTGCAACACATCAGATTTTTTAGCATTAATTTTTATTGCTTTTATATATTGAGTTCGTGGGAACAGCTGTGAGAATTGTAGTTATTCTGCGCCTGACTGTTGAGCGGTCAGGTGGTGAGAGCGGGTCTTGTCTGGTGACACGATGTATAGCATACTGGCGCGTTCCACCCTTAAAAGACAGTACACGTTAAATGGAGCGCAGTGTTGCAACATGTACTAGTTGCGAATCTTTCTCCGCGAGCGACTCGAGGTGGCCTGAGTCCTGTACTTAGTGCTTCAATTGCTGCTTGACGAGACGGACACTTTTAACTTTGGTATCCCTCCACGCCTTTGTTACTGTATGACCTAAATTTACAAATGACTCGTCTGTATAAACAATTGATTTCCCCTGGTCCCTAAACCTTTTACGTCTTTTAGATATTTATGTCGCCATCTGATGATATCGATATCGTCTCTTTCTATTAATATGCACTTGTTACCCTTTCTTTCATATTCGAACCCCAAATCAGAGTGGCCCTTGAGAAATTTGGTAGGGTCTCATCACTGTTGAACTGTGACAAAATTATATTCAGCGTGGGTGGAATATTTGCAAACAGTAAAGAATGAACAATTCGCCGCACTCCACCTTGCACTATTCAATCATATTGCGTTAACCTAGCGTTTTGTGTAGTCCCGCCCTTTTTGCTTTCTTTTTCGATGGCGTTCTTAGAGGTCCTTTCATTACTTCCTTTTTAATCATACACACTACTGCTTCTGAACACCCGATAGCCTTAGCTGTTTCTTTTACCGCCTTACTTACACGCATTTTACTTAAAAAATAATCTAACACATTCATAATTATTTGGCGTTCCTTACTTCTTTATTTACCAACATATCGTCCCTTCCTAGCTTCACCCTCCATAACTACAAATATTTACAAAAATATTAAACAAATAACGCAATAACAGCTCACAGTTACACACACGGCTTCTTTCGAACTAATGCTAGTGTTGCTCCTTATACTATCTTCTGTGTCAGGCCTGACGCTGAGTAGATGAATACCTTTTGTTTGCCTTACTGGATAAAAGAAAGAGGTTACTTACTGCCTTTTAGTTTATTTTAAAAACTTTCTCCAACCTTCCTCAACATTTGCTCTCGCTGGTTCCCTGATGTAAACTCAATAACAAAAAAGTTTCACACTGCGTAACTTTTGCAGTGCACATATATAAAATTTTCCGAAAACATTTAATTTAAAAAATTATAACACTTAACTGGGTAAACATAGAGAATTCAAAGTAGGCAGGTAGTAGCACTATAGTTTACTCTACCTAAGAAAAAAATATAGATGCATTCTAGCAGTTAGTTTGTTAGTTAGTGCGTGATGAGTGTAGAAACAGCAAATATCGGACTTCTATTGAGAAAAAAACGTTTTCTGAAGAAATTTGGACCTATAGAAATGTATAATGACTCTGAAAAGGATATAACCTGATAGAGAAAAAAATTCTGCATAGGGTAATGTGTTCAAACCTGAAATTTATAACAAATGAATATTTATACCATGCTATTAGGAATCTGGCAACAGAGCGAGGGTATAAAAGGACGCGGCTAATGGCAACTTGTATGCGCTAGATAGAGACAGAGATGTCCCATTTAACTCCATACTGTCTTCTAAGAGTGAAACGCTATATAGAAAGCCCCTACTTCCCAGAGAGAGAGAGACAGAGAGAGAGAGAGAGAGAGAGCAGTGAAAAAGGAAGATGCTAAAGGTTTAGATTGGTACGCAGTCAATCAGTGGGCCTACCATCCCCTGCTCCTGTAACCGTAAACAACTAAAGTCCTCCAGTTGAGGTTTTTGATCACCTTGTACTACATGGTGTGAGAGAAGCATGTGTGAACGTGTTTGTCTGCGTACCATCATAGAGATCGATGCAGCTAATTAACTCTCGAGAGAACACGTGTGACGTGTAACACATGTGTAGGTCGGCCTGGGGTTTAACAAACATGTTCTGATTGCAACGCTCCTGGATTGACAAATTACTTTTTTTTCTATATGCCTTACTGTTGAAACGGGGTAGCACATGTCGTTGGTCACCGAAAAAAAAAAAAAAGGATAGAATATCTGATGGCAATGATATTGTATACGTTGGTATGTGATACTACTTCATTTGCGTTCCTTGTTGACAATGAACTCGGAACAAAACAGACATTCCGCGACAGTTTCGTGCTGGGACATACATATACTCAAAATTCTTTACTAAGCATTTTCAGCATAACTTTAAATAACAGATGAGCGTGATTCCAGGAATAATGCATAGAGAACATTGAACATTACATTATTGTTCAGAAGATCCCGTACAGAATTGACTGCTTCCAAAGTTAACTAGCAAGATTCGTAAGTTGAAGCCCTTATAGGGCCAAACGGCCTAAAAGTATCCAAAATGGACGCAAATTTAATTTCATATTTAAAATTGTAATAATTATCATGCTTGACATTACCCTTTACGTGAACTATTATTAAAATATATGTAATTATCCTCAAAACTGTGTTGTTTATGGGTCTCGATATACTTATAATTGCTCCACCGTTAGATCCGCACTTGATGTAAACACAAGCCATTAACAACGAACTCGCAATACGCCGAAACCAAAGCACACCATAAAATATAGTACCTTAAATATCGGCGATTATCTGTGAGTTTTCAAGATGTACGATAACCCTGGTAAAGACTACTTAAATGTAACGCGATATTTCTAAAATTCCTGAGTAAATATCGTTCAGTTGCAACATAAATACGAGGTATGAGTCCACATGCTGTTTGTTTTGTGTTTTGTGTCAGGTTATTGCGGAGGGATACAAGGTGAGGAGCTAAGGCTGGATGGAGTTATAGATACATATTGCAGTGAGACATTGACACACTTATAAAAGGGTCAAATATTGTTCTTTGAAACAAACTTAATGGTTTTTGCTCAACAAATACAGAATTCTGTTGATATAAAAAATAGCTATAGGTATTGCGAAAAGCTGTACTACAAAATATTTCTATTTCAGCAGTATTTTAGACTGTTATGTTCTAATTGAGAAAGAACAGCAACAATTTGGTCGAAATATAAAAAAAAAGAAAAGATGTTAAGACTTTCAAAGTAAGCATATTCATTTTAGGTCTCGTCAACCGACTTTCGAAAAGAAAATGATTTTTCCTCAGCTTCTAAGGGTTAGATGGCGTGTATTTTTGAGAAGGTGTAAATGCAGTAGACAAAGCTAATTTAATTCTGTATTGTAAGTTGTGAGTTTTCTACTAGGGAAAGCTCAAAATGAACACATATTTTTGACTACCCCATCTTAATTAAATAATTAAAGTACAATGTATAATGAAAATAATTATATTTTTGGCATATATAATCCTTTATTTTAATGACAGTGCTTCAGAAGTAAGGTGGTTTACTAGAACCCCTTGCTTTTGTTTCAAAGAAAAGTTAGAGGTCCATTATTCGTGAGATTGAAATCTTTCCACTCCGAAAAGGTCTTTTTCTACGCAGATCCATAGCGCGCCCCTTCACAGGAGTGATCGATTCCTTGCCCAGGAGCACTATCAATCTTAGACTAACTAATCCGTCCAGGATGGACATCTCAGTGCGACAGTTCGAATGGGAATTAAGACGAAATGTCGCCCGTTATCTTGTCCTCTGTGCCCTAGACACCAAATCTCTTAACTCTCGCTGAAATGCTGCATGTCCAATGTCCATCACAGAGCTGAGAAAGGAGACTCCCGTTTCTAAAATCCCTACATCAATCTTCTCACGATTTTAGGTTCGACTACTGTAATCAGATTAAAGGTTTATTAGTTTTACAGTTCTGCTACGATGAGTTGAATTGCAAAACCCAGGCGTCCAGAGTCCAGGAATCCTCCAGGACCGAAGCTCTTTCCAGGATTTCCTCATTCTATGCAACTGGCAAATGTGGAGGTACCCTAAACCTAGTCTTGGAACCCAAAAATAAGATCTTTGCCTCTATCATCAGCGTCTGCCGTCTGTGGTGTGGGCTGATGGTGGGTTCTAGACAAATGTCCTTCAGTAAAGGTAGCCGACCCTTCATAAACGGGCCAGAAAATAGTTCGTTACGATAAGAACTTTGCTTTCCTGTGTTTGTTTTCGGAGAGTACACAGAGTACAGTTGACTACAACGTTTTCTGCGGTAGGGATGTATGCCATTGCCAGGGTTTTAACAAGATATAATAAAAACGACAGCAATTCAGATGAAGAAGTCGAGTGGGAAATGTTGGAAATAGAAGAAATACCAGCACATTAAGTGTAAACATATACGGAGATTGATAAATACATGAATATAGTTGACAACACTGGAAGTTCGATCACTTGTCTACCATGAGGGTTTCCAGATAATGAAGTAGCCATTGAGAATGAAGAAAATTTCGTAGCATATTTGCACAACCAATATTATTTGCGATGAAGTGGGAGGATTCCTTGAGATGCAGTAAAACTTAGTACTTGTTTAAGTTCATCATCTTCCAAGAATACAGCAGGAAAATGTTTATGAATATCTCCTTAACACAAACTTTGCTTAAACTGGATGAAGTCACGTTATATTTTTATTCTCTCGATAATTACTCTTTAATAATAAAAAGGTATTCGCGACACAATTAAAACATTTATGTTGAGTTTTTTGTGAACACCTGCACAGTCCCCTTTAACTAGAATTTTGCATGACTTTTATAACAAGGAAAGCGCAACGAAGCTTACTGCAGCAAAAATGTACAACAAAATAAAATTCACAAATTGTGTCAAGCTTTGTAGCATTTTCGAAGTATTCATGTTGAAAGATGATAATTTCTCACGTGCGAGTGCACTCCATATAATGAATATTCTCGAAATTGTACTGTTCTTATTTTTTCCTTCATATTTTTCTTTCCATTGTGGAGGTTGTTATGACGAATAAGCATTTGGATTCTTGAAATAATATCTAGGTAAAAGAATAGCATAATGTGAATTCCTTATTGGTAACGAAAATATTGAGAATTAATTTTTTTTATGAAACTCATCTATCTGATGGGTTGATTTGGCATGGTTTCCTCTACTCACTTAATTCAAAGTAGTCTTACAAAAGCTTATTCTTTTATCTGCTTCATATTAACACAGATACGACTTTATTACTAATTCACTCGTTGTCGAGGATCCCATTTGTAGGAAATAAGGTAGTAGGGGAAGTATTGTATTCCACCCAAAAATTGGATGTCGAGATTTCGCTAGAGATATATGTTCTGAGCCCCCTGAATCCAAAAAAGCCATTTTTAGAAAAAGGTCCGTGTGTGTGTGTGTGTGTGTGTGTGTGTGTGTGTGTGTGTGTGTGTGTGTGTGTGTGTGTGTGTGTGTGTGTGTGTGTGTGTGTGTGTGTGTGTGTCTGCCAGTCTGTGGACAGCATAACTCAAAAATGAAAGTCTGTTAAAAACCAAAGTTGGTGTTTGAGTTTAATTTCTTTCAAGGATTTAACATACTTATGAGTTATGCTGTTCACAGACACACGGAGGCGCGCGCACGCGCACACACACACACACACACACACACACACACACACACACACACACACACACAGGGACTCTTCTAAAAATCTATGTGTTGCCCTCACATGACTTTCTCTACCTTGTACTAACCATTCTTGCAATCTCTTATTCGTATATCTTATTAGTGTTAGTTGAGATAAATATTTCCAAAAATTATCTTATTGCTCATTTTCTGTAGGTGCAAGAGGAATATTAGAATACAGTAGGCTTTGTGCGATAGTCAAATGTTTTAAAGCTTTGAGATTCCGTTCTCATTGTACGTATATAAAAACGAGTAACGCATTCCATTTGACGAAGCTTTAAGTATTCCAAAACTCACAAATAACAAGGAATATCTCCTAAATGGTTCGCTCTATAAAAAATTTATTCGGACATAAATTGTGTGTTTGCTGTACATCTTTGTACAGTAAGATCTATCTACAATAAGTCTATTTCTTATGGTTTACCTGTTATACAAAAGATATCAAGAATAAGCAGGACTACATGGGCTATAGCCAGAAAATTCAAAATATACATTTCATTTGCCATTGAAATATGTCAAACATATGGCATTTTAATCAAAATCGTTAGTCATTTTCGATAAAATCAAAATTTTCCAAAAATGTCCCATGGAGGAATTTTCTTCAAAATCTTCGTGTCGCATTCTTGAAAGTTACTCAACTGAAATACCAAATTTGGTTTTTAACCGGCTTTTCATTTTTGAGTTATTCTGTTTACATACAGCCACACATACACGGACCCTTTCCTAAAAGTGATTTTTTGAATTAAGGGGTGCTCAAAACATGAATTTCCGGTGAAATCTCAACATCGAATTTTTGGGTGAATAGAATACTTCTACTTGCTATCCGTAGTAGAACCTAGTAGCTAGGAGTATTTTGGGGCCACAAATCCAAATCTTTAATCTTATCTGCAGAATGTTTCCCTGTCTACCGAGCAAAGAAAAAAAAAAAAAGTCAAACATTTCCCGCACTCTTATGTGAGTTAATTCATTATCATTTAGCCACAGTAGTGTATGTAACTATTTTAGCACATTTTAACGCTGGGTTTGCAAAACAAACAGAAAGCTGAAGTTAGTGAAATGAGGTGCTTAAGAATAATGAAACATTTGAGGAACTAAATGCAGCTGATATAAATATTGAAGTGATCCTTGGGGATGATGCGCGGAAGGATAGCTCATAAATGAGATGGAGTTCCCAGAAACAAGATGTAGAAATTACTAGCTTAACTCTTTAACATTTAATTAGAAGAACCTCGAGCTGGGAGATATTACTACACCAGTGCAAGAATGCCATTCTGACCTGCGAATCATCTTCATTAATGGATGCTTGAGATCTTTATGTTCCCATAAAGGCACTCATTCAAATTCTCACAGAGCTGGCAGACTTCCTTTACAACTTTAAGCGTGTTTTGGGGAACAAAATTGCATAACTTTATTCTAAAATACCCGGTATTGCTCGTGGTTTGACGATTTATCCCTAGCACTTTCGGACTTCGGCTGCAATTGCGCAATAGCCTTGTATTTCTTTGGAAACATTTACAAAATATTACATAACACACTTAAAAATACTTAATTAAAACTCTGAGAATACTGTAACGAATAAAAAAATAAGCTAAATGAATGAAAACACTGGGAAGACACTGTGAGAAAGCACTGTTAAACAGTCACTTGTGATGCATGTCTATTTCGAGAATATAGAAAAGTATATGCATTTTTTGTAGAAGACTGAAAAGAGAAATACATGTGAATGTGTCACGTAAAAGAAAAGTGAATAGGGAAAACTGTATGAATGTAATAAATTACAATTCTATATCAATTCTAGAAAATTGTATGACTTATTTTTAAAACGTTTTACGTAAAGGAAAAGCGAGGAGAGAAAACCGTGTGAATGTAATATGTTGCATTCCTATTTAACTCATAGAAAATTTGATGAATTTTATGTTGAAGGGTAAGTAGAGAAGGACATGTGAATGTGCCACCGAAAAGAAAAGTGAGCAGAGAAAACTATGAGAATGTAATGCGTTCTATTGTAATACGGGCAGCATAAATCCTTATATGAAAACAATACTTAATACTACTGGCTGCAGGAATGCAGCCAGTCACATCAGTAAACAATAAAATTCCCGATAAACAATGATATCGCGAGCAGCAGTTCTGTTTCTAAAATATAATCCTGTTTACGATAATGTTGCCAAACTAAAAAAGCGCGTCTCACCCTTAAAAGACAGTACACGTTAAATGGAGCCCAGTGTTGCAACATGTACTAGTTGCGAATCTTTCTCCGCGAGCGACTCGAGGTGGCCTGAGTCCTGTACTTAGTCCTTCAATTGCTGCTTGACGAGACGGGCACTTTCAACTTTGGTATCCCTCCACGCCTTTGTTACTGTATGACCTAAATTTACAAATGACTCGTCTGTATAAACAATTGATTTCCCCTGGTCCCTAAACCTTTTACGTCTTTTAGATATTTATGTCGCCATCTGATGATATCGATATCGTCTCTTTCTATTAATATGCACTTGTTACCCCTTCTTTCATATTCCAACTCCAAATCATGTAAGAACCGACTAAGAGTGGCCCTTGAGAAATTTGGTACGGTCTCATCACTGTTGAATCGTGACAAAATTATATTCAGCATGGGTGGAATATTTGCAAACTGTAAAGAATGAACAATTCGCCGCAATCCACCTTGCACTATTCAATCATATTGCGTTAACCTATCGTTTGTGTAGTCCCGCCCTTTTTGCTTTCTTTTTCGATGGCGTTCTTAGAGGTCCTTTCATTAGTTCCTTTTTAATCATACACACTACTGCTTCTGAACACCCGATAGCCTTAGCTGTTTCTTTTACTGCCTTACACGCATTTTGCTTCAAAAATAATATAACACATTCATAATTATTTGGCGTTCCTTACTTCTTAATTTACCAACATATCGTCTCTTCCTAGCTTCCCCCTCCATAACTACAAATATGTACAAAAATATTAAACAAATAACGCAATAACAGCTCACAGTTACACACACGGCTTCTTTCGAACTAATGTTAGTGCTGCTCCTTATACTATCTTCTGTGTCAGGCCTGACGCTGAATAGATGAATACCTTTTGTTTGCCTTCCTGGATAAAAGAAAGAGGTTACTGCCTTTTGGTTTATTTTAAAAACTTTCTCCAACCTTCCTCAACATTTGTTCTCGCTGGTTCCCTGATGTAAACTCAATAACAAAAAAGTTTCACACTGCGTAACTTTTGCAGTGCACAGATATAAAATTTTCCGAAAACATTTTATTTTAAAAATTATAACACTTAACTGGGTAAACGTAGAGAATTCAAAGTGGGCAGGTAGTAGCACTATGGTATACTCTACCTAAGAAAAAATATAGATGCATTCTAGCAGTTAGTTTGTTAGTTAGTGCGTGATGAGTGTAGAAACAGCAAATATCGGACTTCTATTGAAAAAAACGTTTTCTGAAGAAATTTGGGCCTATAGAAATGTATAATGACTCTAAAAAGGATATAACCTGATAGAGAAAAAAATTCTGCATGGGATAATGTGTTCAAATCTGAAATTTATAACAAATGAATATTAATACCATGCTATTAGGAATCTGGCAACTCCGCGAGGGTATAAAAGGACGCGGCTAATGGCAACTTGTATGCGCTAGATAGAGACAGAGATGTCCCATTTAACTCCATACTGTCTTCTAAGAGTGGAACGCTATATAGGAATGCGTATTCACGCCATATTACAGAAAAAAAAAAAAATATATATATATATATATATATATATATATATATATATATATATATATATATATATATATATATATATTGCTTATAAAACGTAAACAATGTTTTCAACTTCTCCACCTTTTTCCCACTGATCATTCATGTCAGAATAAGTCACCTGTTGTATTTCAATAAGTATTCATTTTACCTTGGCCCAACTAGTCCTATGGGATTGGGATCACACATATATACTAAATTAAACCCCGGTGCGACAGCCCACGAAGGGCCAACGCCTACCGCCCAGCCGCTGCGTCCCCCACCTCTGCCCACTACAGGCGTCATTGGTGAGGTGCAGTACTGGAGGGTGGGACGTGGTCAGCGCCCCGAGCCCTCCCGGCCAGTTATGCGGTCTTCTAGACCTGGGGCCGCTACTTCTCCATCAAGTAGCTCCTCAATTGGTCCCCCCGCGACCTAACGAGGCTGAGTGCACCCCGTGCCAGATCTCCCAGAGGGGATAAAATCCCCATGCTGGTACCGGGGATCGAACCCGGGTCCTCCACACCAGAGGCAAGGGCGCTACCAACTGCGCTACGGAGGCGGTCGATACACATATATGGGGACAAGTAAACGACGGCGTGGCCCAATAAAACCAAAATAACCAATAATGTTATAACAATTGAGGAGGAGTTCAGTCTAACAATCTCTCATTCCCTTCTGTAGGTTAAAAGAATGAAGTACCAGTACATATTAAAATTTCGCTCAGTTAATAGTATAGTAATTGTTCCTGTAAGTACAGGTAATGAACGTAATAGAAGGAAGACAGTAATATCTTTAACAGCCTCTTTAGGCCTGTTTGATTCAGGCATCCTATAAAGATTTGTTTTACACGTAGAGCTATCACTTTGAACCCCTTTGTTCTACAACCACAATATCATAGCAGATTTCGCATCGCTCCTAGGTGGAGGATTATCTACTTCTACAATTCAGGTGGCGAACAGACAGTACTGTACTGTATATAAGAGAAAGTGTGTCTGCGGGGATTGTGTTTATGCGCGTGTGCGTATGCGAAAATGACTTCACTTTTAGCTGAGAATACCATGGGGTAACAAAAATCCATGCTTTTACTCCACATAATATAAATAGTTGAGACAGTCTTCAGAGTATATAAAAAGTAGTTAGTTTTCATTGCAAGAAATGTGCATAGATGGCTATCTAATACAACTTCCACAAAGAAGGCAGAGTTTAAAAAGCGATAATCGATCTAGTGTTATTTTAAATAGCCCTTCAACGTATTAGACTGTTCCTTATTTTGAATTAAAAAATTGATGTTTTGTCTTTGAATGCTCATGTATCCTAATTTTGAGTAGCTGATTTCAGTATGGCACAAATCTTGTATCACGTGGCATCTTTTAAGAAAATGTTCATGTCACCAATACGTTCATTGCCACAACGGAGCTTCTACAGAACTTCGCCACCACTAGAACCAACACCCTGGCAACCTTCCAGGGTAATATAGATGAGCTCGTTTCAATCTGCAAATCAGCACGTGACAATCTTGTTGGCATCTACGGGAAGATAGAGAAGAAACGAGAAGCCACTACAAGAACTACCCAGTCAGTCCCCGCAGCAATACACCAGTATAATCATGCGAATCAACATCTAGACGTACGTGAATTCAGATCTCTTCACGAATCACTTGATGCCAAACTCGTCAAGCAGAAGCAGTCGTACTCGAACATCACCTGCAAACTCACCGCTACCATCAGGACTGGCTTAGAAGAACCACGGGCAATGCACAACCTCCTGATGCCTCGGTGGCGAAAGCAGGCTGCAACACAGGTCAAACGGACTACTCTACGAAGCCAACGAAGAAAAGAATAAAGAATCCCCTCATCCCCAATCTATTCCCACACCTCTCTCCCCGTGTGTGGTAGCCAGGATCTTGGCCATGGCTGTCACCCGGACATCCCTTACCACGATGCCGGCAACTTGCTGGCTGAAGGGTGCTCAACGAAACCTTGCAAAACCTGCAACACTTCTACCTTCTACCTCTTCGTGAACCCAAGTCTCGCATCTTCCCTCCTTCCTGGCGAGATAAGCCACTCTTTAACTTCCAACTCTATTTGTCTCCCCTTTCCAAAAATAAAAAATCTGATGTGTAGCACTCACATGACTTTCTCTACTCTTTTACTAACTATTCTTACAAACTCTTATTCCTATATCTCCATGTTAGCTAAGATAAACATTTGTACAAATTATCTTATTGCTTATTTCCTTGTATGGGCAAGGGGAATGTTAGAATACAGTAGGCTTTGTGCGAGCCAAATCTTTTAAAGCTTTGAGATTCCGTTCTCTTTGCACACTTAACATATAAAAAAATGAACAACGATGTTCCATTTCACGAAAGTTTTAAGTTTTCCGAAACTTATACACATAACAAGGAATATCTCCGAAATGGTTCACCTTACAAGAAAATTAATTTGGACATAAATTATATATTTTAGCAAGATATACATGTTTTGTATAGTTTGATTTGGTCTATCTCTAACGGTTTACCAGTTATGCAAAAGTCGTCCAGAGTAGATACGACTACAGGGGCTATAGCCAGAATATTCAAGATATACATTTCATTTGTCATAAAATATCTCAAACATATGACATTTTAATCAAAATCGTTTGAGCCATTTTCAGGAAAATCAAAATTCCATGTAAAGAGTAGTTTAGGGAGAGGCTATTTTCTTCAAAATCTTCGTGTCACATCCTTGAAAGACATTAAACATAAATATCAACTTTGGTTTTTAACCTACTTTTCGTTTTTGAGTTATGCTGTCCACAGACTGACAGACTGACACAGACACACACACGGACCTTTTTCTAAAAATGCTTTTTTTTGGATTCAGGGGGCCTCAAAACATATATTTCCGGTGAAATCTTGACATCGAATTTTTGGGTGGAATACAATACTTCCCCTACTTACCAGTAGAGAAAGTAAAAAGGTTGGAGACGCCTGATATAGAAAAGGAAGAGAAAAGAAAAAGAAAATATGTTATCCCATTAAAAAATTAGTTACCGACGTTCATACTATATTCAAGATATGCATTTTTCTTGCCATGAAAATATCTGCAAGACACGGTAAATTAAATAAAATCATTAGAGCCATTTTTGCGAAAATCAGAATGCTCTAAAATTTCTTCCATGTATAAGGTAATGTGGGATTGAGCTTTTATCTTCCTTTTTTTTTTTTTTTTTAATCTTTGTGTCACATCCTGAAAGACTCTGACTTCAATTCTAAGCTTGGTATTTAAACAAGTTTCGTTTTTGAGGTATGTGATTCGAAAACAGAAGTACACATGCAGAGCTTTTTCTAAAAATCCTTTATTTATGAATTCAGGGACTGTCAAAACGTGTAGTTCCCATGAAATCTCGGTATCTAATTTTAGGGTGCGATACCGTATTTATAAGTGCGTGATAAAGTAAAAATACTGTTACACTCACATGACCTTTTCTACCCGCTATCCGCATTTAATACCTCGTCAACAGATTATTCTTATGATAATGTATTCTACCTCAAGCTGGCTGAGATAAACAGAAATATTACATTACACCAGTGCTGTCCGTGGTGTGTTTTTCTGGCGCCCTTCATAAGAAAATTTTTACTTCGACAATTTCTAATATTTATTCAGATTTCAAGACCAAATTATTTCCTTCCGAATATCTTCTCGTACACACCCATGAAGTATGTTTTTGTACAACTAAAGCTGCATACATTGCCTCGCTAGCCAAAGCTTCCCCTTTTTCATCTCAGAGGGCACTTGCTCTAACGGTGGTTGTGATGGCACCCGCGCCTACTTAGACTTGAGTTAAATGTGCCCGAGCACACCAGAAAACTGCACAACACTGCATTACACCTTCGTTACAGTCAACAGTAATAATCAAATGCTTAAATTGGTCACCATATGCTAGTTTGACACCACCCGAAACAACTGAGTAGCGACAGCACATTTAAAGCCAATATTATGTGATGCCACACAAAATCTGTTGGAAGTAAATTATGTGTTTTAAAGATATCTACATATCTTGTGGGACATATTGTGTCTGTTCTAAACATTTATAAGTTGTACAAAACTAACAAAATGGAGAAGCAATATTAAGATACGATATTCTCAAAACATACTTGAGATGTTCGTGGGAAAAAAAAATAAGAAAGAAAGAAACTCCAATTGCTTATAATAATGATAAGTACTCAACAAATTATATTTATCACACATTTTTGAGAACCCAGTCTTCAAGCAAAAGAAAACTACAGCTTAATTCTTAGATTACATTGCGTTCAGCGAGTTCACAAGTAGAAATAGAGGCCCGTGAACATGAACATGTCAATGAAATTGTACAGTATGGCACAAAAATCTGATGTGTTGCACTCACATGTCTTTCTCTACTGTTGTACTAACCATTCTTACAAACTCTTATTCATGTTAGTTGAGATAAACATTTGCAGAAATTATGTTATTGTTTATCTTCTTGTAAGCGCAAGGGGAATGTGGGAATACAGTAGGCTTTGAACGATAATAAAATCTTTTATAGCCTCTAAATTCCGTTCTCTTTGCACGGTTAACATATAAAAAATGAGTATGTTGCATTTTACAGAAGTAAAGTTCTCCAAACCTCAAACAAATAACGAGGCATATCTCCGAAATGATTCCCTCTACAAGAAAAAATATTTGTACATAAATTGTGTGTTTTAGCAAGATCTACATTTTCTGTGAAGTAAGATTTGGTCTATCTCTTACGGTTTACAGTTATGCAAAAGTCATCCAAAGTAAATAGGACTAGAGGGGCTACAGCCAGAAAATTCAAGATATACATTTAATTTGCCATAAAATATCTAAAACATATGACATTTTAATCAAAGTCGTTAGAGCCATTTTCAAGAAAATCAGTTTTCGAAAAATTTCCATATAAAGGGTAGTTTAGGGTGCAGGAATTTTCTTCAGAATCTTCCTGTCTCATGCATGAAAGGTATTAAACTTAAATACCAACTTTGGTTTTTAATCAATTTTCGTTTTTGAGTTATGCTGTCCACAGACTGACACACACACTCACGGACCTTTTTCTAAAAATGCTTTTTTTTTGGATTCAGGGGGCCTCAAAACATATATTTCCTGTGAAATCTTGACATCGAATTTTTGGGTGGAATACAATACTTCCTCCACTTACTATACGTATTAAGAAAGTAAAAAGTACATTATATTCAGGCAATGTTTATCTGATGAATTTCGTTGTTTGTTATAAATGTGGCTGGAATATCTAGGGTAAGATGAACATCTTCGGTCTTCTAAAATATTAACATGAGCGTCTGCTGTAAGTGTTGTAAATAATTATTATAACCTTATTTTGTATGAGGAATATTCGTTTACTCTACTCAACTGCCCCAAAATAAAATTCCTTATCCCATGATATAGGATTAAATATGCATATTATACTAATTTAATAATGACCTAGCTGTCGACGGGTCCTTAAACCCTACTCACTCACTCACTATACTAATTTAAGTGTGTATTATGACTCACATTTACCAGTGCTTGGATAGCATAACATATTAAGTTTAATAAGAGAAATACGATCACCACTGAAGAAAGATTTGTAAGTAATAATGATGAAGTAATTGTATGAAGATTTAATCAAAATAAAAACTTGTTTATAGGAAAAATAAAAGCTCAAGGGTTTAAATTTTCAGTAGATTTTATCCGATGCCACGAACACACACACACACACACACACACACACACACACACACACACGCACATACATATACACACACAAAACTATTTCAGCTGACATGTTTTGATGGGAGCGTTAGGACAGTTTTAAGAAAATTACACTCTCTGCAGCTGTTTGAATCATGCATGGTCTGCATTTTCGTTTTTAGTTCATAATCGTAAACGTTAATATTATGGTCCCGGGCTATGAGAAGTGCTGCGTAGGAAAATATAAAACGCCCACAGTTGAGGGATATATTTAACATCCTTTTAACGATACTATTCCGGCTGCTGGTAGCTAACCAGCTCGCATTTTGTCACTTGTTTCATGAGTGAACTGTAAGAAAGACTCGACAGAAATAGGAATCCAAGAAAAGACATTGTTAGAACGTGGAAAACAAGTGATGATTGTCTATATAACATGAAGCATAATTGTACCAGACTCCCAACGTGTGCCTGAGGATGAAGATCTAATTTCTACTTCAAGCTTCTATGTCGCAGTATTGAATGGAGGTCTCACCGTGTGACATGAAAGAAAATGTGGGTGAGTATTGGCAAAACAGTATATTTAAGATACATATAACGGGTGATCCAAAATACTCCGAACCGGCTGCGTTGTTTAGTCTGTACGCGTCCTCGGCGCTAATCGCCGACTGTTGCTGTCATAAAACAGCACGGATGAAACCATACAGTTCTAAAACTGCTTTTAGAGGCTTTAATTACCAATGTTATTAAGGAAGTTGAAACTGGCCACAGTCGATGTCCATACACCCACCCACACCCACACGGACCTTTTCTAAAACTGCTTTTTTGGATTCAAGGAACCTCAAAACATATTGTTGGACTACAACACTGTTTACTCTAAGTACAACTAAAGAAAGTAAAAAATCTGATGTGTTGCTCTTACATGACTTTCTCTACTCTTACAAACGTTTATTGCTCTATCTTCATGTTAGTTGAGATAAACATTTTCAGAAATTCGTATGGCGTATTTCCTTGCGGATGCAAGGAGAATATGGAATACACTGGGCTTTTTCCCCAGATGTATGGTAGTGATTCGTCACCAGTTTTTCAAAAAAAATCATTCTCCATTTCCAGTAATCGACAACAGACTAGAGTCGAACTCTGCTCTCCTGGGTCTGTATCAACTCCCATGGGATGTGCACACATCTTCAGCAAAAACTATGCTTGCCATCTTTGTCCACGATAGACACCTTTCAGCTGCTCAGTAGCTTTCTCTACTTAACAACAAACAAGCGCTGCTATTTCACTATACACTCTTCACAACTACCATCTAGAGTCAACGTGGTGTACTAACCTTAGTTCATTGTTTCCCCTAGATACAACGGCATGTTTTTAAACAACGCATTGTAAATCTTTTCACACCTTCAGCAAAAACCATGATTGCCATCTTTGTCCATGATAGTCACCTTCCATCTGGTCCGTAGCTTTCTCTACTTAACGACAAACAAGCGCTGTTCTTTCTCTATACACTCTCTTCACAACTGCCATCTAGTGTCAACGTGGTGTACTAGCCTTAGTTCATCATTTTCCGTAGATACAACGGTATGTTTTTAAACAACGCATTGTAAATCTTTTCCAAACGTGTCTTGTATTTGAACTTAATTTTGTACTGAGGCCTCTTTATCAGGCTTGAAGCTATTTAAAGCTCCGTGAAATTAAGACACGAGACCGCCGGCTTTATTTCCCTTCCAAAGAAACCATGCTAAGTATTTTTACATGAAAAAAATTCATTCCCTTCCGCCGGGTTTCAACCCGCGACCAGAGGAACCACATGGGCATCTAGACAATAATAGCAGCTTCAGAGTTACTTAAATTTAAAATTTACAGCTCTTCCCTTCTTTTGTCACGTTTTGTATTTTACTGAAATATTTAGCATCTTTGTCCGCGACATTTGTTCTGAACTTTGATAGAAGAGAAAGCCCAAAGGAGGACAGAAAGGGAAGGAGGGAGTGTGAAACAGAAAGATACAAAGATTTTGTGGCACTTTGCTCGTCTGTACTTGGTGCCGACCGACACCATATTCCTGTTTGACACTGAAAGGAAACGTACCGACTAGGGTGTTGCTAACTGCTCCGGTTTTATGTCCTTTCCACGGCATGTTTTACAGATCTAAGGCGGTCAGTTATAAACAACACATTTTCCTTTCTGGTCGCGCTCATTTCCCACAAAACAAAGCATATGTTCTTGCTTCACGGATGATGCAAGCCAACGGAAATGGAACATAGGGCTTCAGCGAGCCGCCTTAAGCTATAAAGCGCGTTTAATGATTACATATCTTCCATTCTTAGCTTTGTTGAAAGACATACTGTCACCTTCGCTAGCATCTGTCTGCGGAATGCCATCTTGTGCGTTAGGGTTATAAAAAGGAAGGGAGCATCGCACTCTTAGATCCATATAACTCTATTGTAGCTGTGATTTCATGAACATCTAGAGGGAATACTTTTTTGATTTTAATGGTATGAAATAATTGAGGCATTCGTAAATGCGGAAAAAGCATAATTTCTCTCTGGATGCCTTTTTCAAATGCTCTACTACATATTTAAGTGAGACTCCGGGATCTCGTTTAAGGGATATGTGAATAGCGACCGCAAGGTACCCAAGCTGAGCAGAACATTACTTCCACTTACTGGTGTTTTGCTCCTCACTGTAGCTTTTCTATCTGACCTTACCTTGGTCATCTCTTGTTCTCTTCCGACCCCGATGCTATTAGGGTTCCTGAGGGCTAGGGAGTCTTTATTTTTCCAACCTCTCCATTTCTCTAATTTCTCTGTAAAATCTTAACCCCTAACATACTGCCCTGTCATGGCATGTAATGCGTCCTCTGATTGGTAATCAGAGGATATGGTCGGTGAATTTATTTTGATAATTCTCCCGGTTATGTCGGTGAGACCCGTAAACCAACGACAGGTGTGGTCCTCCAGACATTCTGGGGGTTGTGAGAGAGTGATGTGACCGCCAAAACATAAAAATATGGTGCTCTCTTAAAAGCGGTTACTATTACTGCTATTGCTCTCTTCAATATCATCAATGAAAAATATTGGAGAGCAAGAGGATTAATGACTTCATTGTCAGAAATCCAGTATTAGCTAACAACAATATATTTAAGTGTCGCGTGGCTTTTATTGTGAGCTCAAATCTCTTATCCCTGTTTTCCAGCTATTATTATGTTCTGTCTACAGTTCTGTAGCAGAAGAACATTTCATTTTCAGCTGAACAGTTTAAAAACATTCTATGTTGTTATACATGGCGTTGCTTATGAAGTAGGAATACGTCATTAGAATGTATTGGATATAAACAAAGGCTTGGAAATCAGGCCTATTAAGGAGATGAGAAATTCACTTCTGATACGTTGCAGAAGAGCTTTTACTCATCACTTTCACCAGTAACTGCTGCCAAGTATGAAGATTTGAAGGTTCTTAAGAGATCTTATGCACCTGAAGCTCAAAGCTTCTTTTCAAACCTTCCCCACATTTTGGACTTAATGCGATACTCAAAAAGGTGTTTAACAAAAAGAAAATTCACCCATTCTTATATTACAATAATATTTTGTTGCCATGCATATTTCCACTTGGAACATATATTTTAAGCTTTGATTTTAACTCTAGAGATATTATATTTAATATGTTTCCTTATACACTTTGAAAAGCTAATATCTCAGAAGTAACATTTTGTGGCTTAGAATGTTCTATGTGGTTTTTGCATGCTTGTGCTATTTTCAGAAAAATGAAATGTATATATTAATTTTTTCCAGGATATTTGGGAACTTGTAATCAGAGATTACATTCAACATATAGTGTGTGATTTAAAGGTTAAGGAGTATACGACTGAATGGGTTGAAGGTGTTGTAGGAATCTTAGTGTGTGCTTTGCCTGATTGTTTTGTAACCATACTTGAAGGATTCGCTTGATTTCTTCATACGTATCAATCATAGCTTTCTGTCAACGTGTTTATCATAGGTTTTGCTTTCCAGCTAATTGCTGGAAGCAACAGCAACAGTGGCGTAGCCTGGCTATCAGACTCTGGTACGTAACCCAACGAATATTGCAAAATTCGTTAAAATATCTCTCTTGAAAATTTCCGTTAAAATTGCTGTAACGAACGGTGAAGAGTTCTTCTCTATTGATGTCAGGAGTTTGGCCTAATACAGTTGAACCTGCTTTATACGTAACCCAGTTCTACGTAATTCCCTATCATACGTAAATTTTTGTTGGTCTCGGCAAATGTAATAAAACCTTATTTTTTAAAAACAAATATGATACATTATCAAAGTCTCAGTTGCAAGTAATTCTGAATTATAATTAATCTTCCCTCATCCACTTGTTATGCGCATAAATCAGGTTCAACTGTATTAACTAAACAAAGAAGGTATCAGAAATATCTTTCTTAATTCCATGTCATGGAGCAACTAGCAGCAGATTCCTCTAAGACAGAGGTAAGCAAACCTGTACCGGCTGATTATATGACGCAATATCACAGTAAGGGGCAAAGCAATATTGCGCCCTACTTTACCCTCCCTCATCCAAGCAACATGCGTTCAAAGGTACACAAGCAGCGGTGTAATCCACATCGACACGACACGGCTGTTTCGAAACCAAGAAAACACAAGGGAGCCTTCTTACATATTTATGTAGGCATGTTTGCGAATTCATATCACAAAATCACAATTAGGAATTGAGATTGTGAATTTACAGACAAATTTTGAGTTTAGAGTTATTTAGACAACTGAATATGGCAACATTTCCGTCTTCAGTAATATGCTGGGCATATTAGTGCTATGTTTATCCCAGCATATATGTGTGTGAGCAAGTTTTTGTCTAAAATGAGGTTCATAAAATCTAAAAGCAGATCGTGATTGACAAGTAAAAACCCTACATGCTCTGTTGACGTCAGGATGTACTTGTGAATTAACGTTAAATATATGCTTACCTGTAAAGCTCTAAATAAAATGAATAAGATGAAGAATCAAGTATATAAAACATATAAAATCAAATGTGCGTTAGAAGTGTTCTTACTCCGCCACTGCGGCTTCCCAAATCTCCTTGTTCGAACAGTACATTACATATGTGCATGCCGGGCTGTGTTCCGTGATGTCACCATTCCTACCAAATGACCAAATTGCGAACTCCTGCCTTAAGTAGATGCTCTAAGGCACATATACTTGTTCGCCATAAAAGATCAGTTTAGGTGAGGAGATTTTGTTAATTATTTATTTTTTGTTTGTTTCTTGAACGATATCTGAATCAAGCATGCAAATTAGTTCCTGACGTTTCGTTAACTTGCTTTGAAAACAATTATGAAGCTGTCATGTAATACAGAGGTATTTTGTATGAGAAATAATACTACGAGTTACCTACGATGACCTAGCATTTCTAAATTAAGCTAATTGCGTTATTAAACAACGAGTGAAACGTTGCATTTATGCACGAGTTTACTCTTGCAATTAAAACGGTACATCGGCTAAAAACATATAATCTATTTATGAAGTATAAATTGGAATATTCAGCTGTTAGATTAGTAATTTCCTAGTTAAACATATTAATCCTCATTCCATGTAATTGATGCAATTGCAAAACTTTAATATTAATTCATTTTCGGACTATTCCATTTGAATATAATACACCTGAATACAGCCCGTTCGTATTTAATGGTGTTAAATAATTTCTAACATATGAAACGTGCGTTTTATATTGGGAATAAAATGTTTGGAAAATTACTGATTTCTAATTTGATTGCTTAGATGCAAAGACATGACAAGTATATTGTTTAATCAATGCAAAATAAATCCCTCCTTGCAGTCGTAAAGTTATAATAAAACATAATAATGAGTCACGTTTTTAACATTAAAAAATCTTTGCTTCAAATATTTATATATGTAAAATCTACGACTAATCAGAATTTTATTTCAATAGCTTTAATCAGGAAAAAAATACATTTAAATATTGCTTTTAGTGTGTAAAATATTTTTAAATTATATGGAACAGGATATCGAATAGAAGGTAATGTTATTCAAACTGCTTTAAAGGAAATGAAAAGAACGTTATTGGTAAAGTATAGATTATATCAGCGTTCATTTAGCCAAAAATTACATTTTCAAGGTATCAAAGGATACCAGCACATTTAGACTTAACTGCTTTATTGCTTAGTTCAAAATCCATTTCTATCAACAATTTCATTCCGGCAACTGGAACATAGTGTTGTGAGGCCGGACGCGGCACAAAACAAAGGACTGTCGGGGCTAAGCTACTGCATACCGCATACCTGGCCGGCGAGCAAGCAAAGGCGTTCAAGGTCAGACGACCTCGTGCAACTGTTTGTGTATACGTGACTAACAACAGTGAGCTCGACACTTAACAATGGATTCATCCGAAATTTTGTGAATTTTCTAGCTACCGGCAAGTTCGACAAAAGGAGCATTTCAAGAAAGATCTGGCTACGTTTTCGTCAGCATAAAAGCTTGCGGAGGGCGTGGAGTTTTGGAGTTGATGAGTTAGTCATGAGTGCGAGATAGTTTGTGTGTGTGTGTGTGTGTGGGGGGGGGGGGGGGGGTAAAAGATACGTAGAAGTGAAAAAGTTTTAATGTGATTGTATCGTCAGAGTAAGTGCACGAGAGACAGAGAAAGTGAAATGACTGAGTCAAGGTTACAAGAAGAAACTGTTGGCAATGGTAATATCACGAAAGATTGTAAACTATATTAACGTCAGCAGAAGAGAACTGTGGTTTTGTACAAAAGTTCAGAAGAAAAATAAAGTGATAGGAAATTAACGGACTGATTTTGCCTTATTGTCATAATATATTTATCCTTACTCTTATAGACTCCATATATCTACTTTATCGAAAACAACTTTTCAAGCGATGCGCCCTCTAGCAAGACACTGGCCTTGTTTGTTTACATCGAGCCACTATCGCTGCGGTGCCTGTACTGTCTGCCCACCAAAATAAGGCGAGCTGGAGGAATATGCTACCTATCCCTATTGTGTTTATGCAGCTAGTTATTTACATAACAGTGTTGCCAACTAGGTTAGCCAAAAGTCACCAACTTTTAAATTTAAAGTCTCCCAAAAGCTGCTAAATGAAAATAAATAATGTAATTAATTAAAAGGTATTTGTATTTAATATATTTAAAAGAAAGTTTTATTTCCGTAATTAGAAGAAACATAGCTTATCTTCCAGCTAGTCCTCAAACTTCTCTAGGGAAAATGACATTGTAGGCTGCACTGGACTTTCAGAAGGCTGTGCATACGCTTATAGTCAAAGGCAAGGTTTTTTGGTGATAATTATTTGAAAAATGCGCATTAATGATTTAAGTTAGTGGTGTTTTGTGTTGAAAAATTAGCATTAATTTTGCACAAATTTTCGGGTAAATTTAATTCACATAGACATTACTGAAATTAAAATTAACAGGTAAGTAATGTTACTGTAACATTATTGTTCAAAATTACTCCAAATTAAAACATTTATTTTATTACGATCATGACATGAATCACTGCATATATAATGCACCAGACATTAGGGCCATTGTTCACCAGCGTCACCAAATTGCTCATACATGTTGTGACACTTCCATTTTTCATTTTTGTCCATTCTGTTACAACCAAGTTATGTGTAGAAAAAATCTCTCGCTGTCAGCATTTGATACTGGTAACTAAAGACCTTGAAGGGACTTTTCACAGAAAAGGTGGTAGTTTCACAGAAACTATCCACGCCATCTGAAAACAAAAACTTCTAAACGTCAGAACAACAATCCGCTTTACGTTTATTGCAGCGTGAGATAACCTTTTATTGTATCCTCACCGATTGCATTGTCGGTCAGCTTTCTTTGTTTCTGTCAATAATACTTATTTTGTAGTATTGTTACAAGTAGATCTCAAAAGAAGTCAGGTTATTGAGTTCGTAGGAATTAGACGTGAATTCATTCATTGTTATTAAAATCAAAATTTCAATACCAGCGACAATGAGTCAATGAAGAAAAACTTATTTTTCTAAGTAAAATGTTTAAAAATCCCATATATCACTTCCAAACTGTGTCAAATGCATGTAGACCATTTGTTCTGAAATTGAATAACTTTCTTATTTTTCGTTAAATTCTTGCTTCTGCTTATAGTGTACCAAGTTTACGCTCGACGTTTTGTGGAATTTCGAGCGAGTAACATGTATTTCGTAAAATCTTGCATCATTTCTCTCCAGCTGCCACAGTTGGAGCAGCTGATTCTTTAGCTTTGACAATGCTCAACTGGCTGTGGAAAGGAGGGAATTGCAATTGCAAAATCTACCTGTTCTCGGGCCCAAAAGACCATGTTGTACTCGTAGATGGGCCCTTAAACCTCACTCGATCGCTCACACTCACTCATTCACTCACTCACTGACACTCAGTGACTCACTCACTCGCTTACTCACTGACTGACAAATTTGGTGATGCACAGAGATCGGAAGAGGTTCAAAGAGCTTGCATGAATTTCAGAGCTAGTATAAGGATTTGGCATACATCAAATCACTGTCTCACGTTTTTCTTGTTCACTGTGACGTTATTTTTAGCATATATGGATCTTCAAAATTATTTAGAAAATAACTAGACTATATTCTATTGATAACTGCAGTAGATTATTTGGGAAATGTAAGTAAAATATCACATTGGCTAGAAAAGTTTATTAGTCAAAAAATGCTGTAGTTAGAGAGGTCCCATTGAGAGAGAGAGAGGAGAGGAGAGGGAGAGAGAGTATGTGTGTATGTTGAAGTATTAAAGTATTTTGTATTGGCTGTTTTTTTTTCAGCGAGTGTTAGGAAGACGGGTAGTTTTTCATGTTTTTCTGCAATTTCTGATGTTAATGAACGGGACTGTGTTATGGGTTATAGAGCATCCTCCTGCAATATCTCATTCGTAATTCATCAGAGTTTTCAAAAGCTTAGGTTAAAATGTTGCATATTTATATTCATACATTTCAAATAAAATCTATAAATCTATAAAATCTGTGACTAACAGAATCAACCCCAGATTCCTACAGATCTTCAAGTAGTATTTACATGTATCGACCAAAGAACCATCAATATACAAGGTGAATCAGCAGACCCTCGTTTTGCGTATCTATGCAACCTAAAAACATCGTTCCATTTGTCAAACCAGAACTTGTTTTGTAGCTGTACCTTTCAGAGACAATTAATTCTTCTTTTCTGGTAGTCATGACGTAAAGTTCCGTGAACACTAATAAACTGCCAACAACTAAAATATAAATATATTTTTTTATATATATGTAAATGTTTCCTGTAAAGAGGTCAGAAGAGGCTTGTGGTTGACTGATATTTCATAGATTAAACATTTTTACGTATAGTAAACCAGTAAACATCTCATTGCAGGCACTAACAGAAATAAAAAGTAGTACGTAACTACATAAAAATGATTATATTATTAACATTTTGGCATATTCACAGTCCCTGTAGGGTCTAGTCTTTTAAACTCCAATGCTAGTTGAGATATGCGGGAACTAGCCATGGCTTCCTAACTTTACTAGTGTGTTACAAATCAGTAGTGCAAGTTTAAGATCCCCTTGGTATTTTATTTTCATTAGTAACCATGGCTCAAGCTATTATACTTGCTACAAAAGCTAGTAACGGATGTTATTTGTGTCAACTACTTAACATTTGTTGATTTGACTGCACAGCACTATTATGAATGTAAGCGTGTTTAATTGGTCATAACTATATAGCGTTCCACTCTTAGAAGACAGTATGGAGTTAAATGGGACATATCTGTCTCTATCTAGCGCATACAAGCTGCCATTAGCCGCGTCCTTTTCTAACCTCACACTGTTGCCAGATTCCTAATAGCATGGTATAAATATTCATTTGTTATAAATTTCAGATTTGAACACATTATTCTATGCAGAATTTTTTTCTCTATGAGGTTATATCCTTTTCAGAGTCATTATACATTTCTATAGGTCCTAATTTCTTCAGAAAAGGTTTTTTTCAATAGAAGTCCGATATTTGCTGTTTCTATACTCATCACGCACTAACTAACAAACTAACTGCTAGAATGCATCTATATTTTTTTCTTAGGTAGAGTAAACTATAGTGCTACTACCTGCCTACTTTGAATTCACTATGTGTACCCAGTTAAGTGTTATAATTTTTTAAATTAAATGTTTTCGGAAAATTTTATATTTGTGCACTGCAAAAGTTACGCAGTGTGAAACTTTTTTGTTATTGAGTTTACATCAGGGAACCAGCGAGAACAAATGTTGAGGAAGGTTGGAGAAAGTTTTTAAAATAAACCAAAAGGCAGTAACCTCTTTCTTTTATCCAGTAAGGCAAACAAAAGGTGTTCATCTATTCAGCGTCAGGCCTGACACAGAAGATAGTATAAGGAGCAGCACTAACATTAGTTCGAAAGAAAGCGTGTCTGTAACTGTGAGCTGTTATTGCGTTATTTGTTTAATATTTTTGTAAATATTTGTAGTTATGGAGGGGGGAAGCTAGGAAGAGGCGATATATTGGTAAATTAAGAAGTAAGGAACGCCAAATAATTATGAATGTGTTAGATTATTTTTGAAGCAAAATGCGTGTAAGGCATAAAAGAAACAGCTAAGGCTATCGGGTTATCAGAAGCAGTAGTGTGTAGGATTAAAAAGGAAGTAATGAAAGGACCTCTAAGAACGCCATCGAAGAAGAAAGCAAAAAGGGCGGGACTACACAAAACGCTAGGTTAACGCAATATGATTGAATAGTGCAAGGTGGGGTGCGGCGAAATGTTCATTCTTTACAGTTTGCACCCACGCTGAATATAATTTTGTCACTATTCAACAGTGATGAGACCCTACCAAATTTCTCAAGGGCCACTCTTAGTCGGTTCTTACATGATTTGGGGTTGGAACATGAAAGAAGGGGTAACAAGTGCATATTAATAGAAAGAGACAATGTCGATATCATCAGATGGCGACATAAATATCTAAAAGACGTAAAAAGGTTTAGGGACCAGGGGAAATCAGTTGTTTATACAGACGAGTTATTTGTAAATTTAGGTCATGCAGTAACAAAGGCATGGAGGGATACCAAAGTTAAGTGTCCGTCAAGCAGCAATTGAAGGACTAAGTGCAGGACTCCGGCCACCTCGAGTCGCTCGCGGAGAAAGATTCGCAACTAGTACATGTTGCAACACTGCGCTCCATTTAACGTGTACTGTCTTCTAAGGGTGGAACGCGCTTTAGAGATCGGATGTGAGGCGCTTAAAAAGTGCAAAATAGGCAGGCAAAAAGGCAGTTAAAAATTAAAAAAATTGACAAGCAAAATAGGCACTAAAGCCGTGAAACTAGGTGCTAAAATCTTTACAGCTGCGTGCAAAAACAGACAATAGATAATAAAAATGAACACTATTTGGATTTCTCTTGTTACCAATAGAAATAAAACATTTAAATCATGCAGTATTTAACCCTTCTATGCATGACGTATATTTTTTGCTCATTTACCCGTTGCTGATTTGACCCGTAATGCCTAATAATATATTTTAAATGAAAATAAATATTCTTTGGATGTTATCATGCACAAATATTTTAAGTGTTTATCAGTAGACAAATATAATCATTTTAATAGTGTTATTAAATTAAAACTGTATATCCTTTAACGACCGCCTCCGTAGCGCAGTTGGCAGCGCGCTTGTCTGTGGCGCGAAGGACCCGGGTTCAATCTCCGGTACCAGCATGGAGATTTTATTACCTCTGGGAGGTCTGGTGTCGGGTGCACTCAGCCTCGTTAGTCCCGGGGGGACCAATTGAGGGGCTACTTGATGGGAAAGTAGCGGCCCCAGGTCGTGAAGACTGCATAACTGGCCGGGAGGGATCGGGACGCTGACCACGTACCACCTTCCAGTATTACACCCCACCAATGACGCCTGTAGTGGGCCGAGGTGGCGGACGCAGCGGCTGGGCGGTAAGGCTTGGCTCTTCATGGGCCAGCAAAGGGCCAGCATATTAGTTTTTTTTTTTTTTTTTTTTTTTTTGTATGTGTAATTGCGCACTACCTGATCCATAATATCCACGCCACCCTTAGTTTGGATATAAAATTTCACAAACTCAGGCTTCTGTTTTGGATGTTGTTCATAGAAGGATTACGCACTTGTTTTTCTTCGGCGTAAACTAACCATTGTGTCTTATGTGAATGCAAACATAATCTCTTTTGTAATTTCTCTTATATTCATCTTCATCATTCCTACAACAGTTAGCTTTTTACTCAAGAGATGTTCTGTCAATGGTAGACTTGTTAATTAGTAATCTACAGTTATATTTCTGACTGTACTACCAATATTTCCCGCTAATCTCCACTGTTGTAGGAGTCACATTTTTCTGGGGTGGTTCACCTGGCTCTTTTCGTGTATAGGCACACAATCCCATCAATGGCACAACCAGTTTTAGTTTCGCACATCCAGAATATTTTGATTCCATACTTTTTAAGCTTTTTACTTGCTCTATGGTAACTAGGGGAAGTATTTTATTTCACCCAAAAATTCGATGTCGAGATTTCACCGTAAATATGTTTTGAGACCCCCTGAATCCAAAAAAAGCATTTTTAAAAAAAGGTCCGCGCGCGCTTGTCAGTCTGTGGACAACATAACTCAAAAACGAAAAGTAAGTAGAAAACCAAAGTTGCTATATAAGTTTAATGTCTCTTAAGGATGCGACACGAAGATTTTGAAGAAAATATAAACTACCTTTTACATGGAAAATTTTTCGAAAATTTTGGTTTTCTTGAAAATGGCTCTAACGATTTTGATTAAAATGTCATTTGTTTGAGATATTTTTATGACAAATGAACTGTATATCTTGAATTTTCTGGCTATAGCCCCTGTAGTCGTTGTACTCTGCAGGACTTTTGCATAACTGGTAAACCATTAGACATAGACCAAGTCATACTATACAAAAATGTATAGATATTGCTAAAATACACAATTTCTGTCCAAATAAGTTTTCTTGTAGGGTGAACCATTTCGAAGATATTCCTTCTTATGTGTGTGTTTCGGAAAACTTAAAACTTTCGTGAAATGGAACATCGTTGTTCATTTTTTGTATACGTTAAGTGTGCAAAGAGAACGGGATCTCAAAGCTTTAAGAGATTTGACTATCGCACAAAGTCTACTGTATTCTAATATTCCCCTTGCTCGTACAAGGAAATAAGTAGTAAGATAATTTGTACAAATGTTTATCTTAACCAACACGAAGAAGATATAGGAATAATAGTTTGTAAGAATGGTTAGTACATAAGTGGAGAAAGTCATGTGAGTGCAACACATAAGATTTTTTGGTATATGTTGCACAAATCCACAATGGCCCTTAAATGGCAATAGTTGTTCATCCACCGTAATATTAATTTTAGGTATCATTCTGAAGCCGAAATTGTGAACGCCATAATTATAGAAATAACACTGCTTCACATGGCAGAATTAAATAACCGGGAAATATTAAAATGGTTGCATGTATAAAAGGTACAGACCTGGTAATATAGTTCACGGCTAAAATTGTCAGAAGGGACACATAATGTTGCAGACAAGTCATTAGTGGCAAGCGCCAGGTAATGAGACTAAAAACACTGTAAGACCAGTTTTCCTGGAAATCGTTTAGTGCAGGTGTGTTGAACAGGAAAACCGGGGATGGTCACGTACGCTTTGGCGAAACTCCGTTGTCAGTGTAGAGGTAATTAAGACATTAATAGCGTCATAACGCCGAGTTTTTAAGGGTAAATAAGGCGAAACTCGGAAATTGACTTTGTTACCGTGGGCGCGCAGTAACAGACACTTGTCGCCCAGATCCCCGAGTGATCAGGTCAGTCAAACAGACTTGCCTTCCGAACCGCGAGCGAGCCGGTCAGTCACAGGACTTACCTTCCGGATCCTCGAGTGTGAGGACACATTGCATTTTACAGTAACAATCTTAGGTCTTAGTAAAGACAGAGTAACGACGTAACGTTCTAATAGCGATCGGAAAATCTCAAGGATTACTTTGATTGTGAATAAGTGTTTCAACGAGAGTTCTGGCTTTTATGTGAAAATACTCACGCATACCCAGAAATTAAGATCCATGCAGAGCAGCCGGAGCAGAAGATACCTGAGAACAGCATTCCGCCTAGGTTAGCGGAACAGTGGAGCGGTGATACCGCGTCAGTTCCTTTCCTGCACTGTTTCTTTCGGAAGAAATTGCACCAGGCTTATCTGTTTGCAATCTACTCTCATCAAATCTAATGGATCGTCTTATTGCCTCAAGGCCACTCACCGACATTGCAGCTCTATATAATGGATTGGAAAACTTTCCCAGAAATAATTCCCTGATTGGAAGATCCCAGACTCTAATCTGCTCCCGTATAAACTAAAATTCCCCAGAAGGCGAACCTTTCATCTCTTGTTACTTCGTGTCAGTAGATTTCTCTTGGTAGACAAATCCTTGTTGCTCCTAGGTTGGTGTACCTCACAATTACATCCACAATAGTTTGAGGAATACATTTTCTTCACTAAGCATTGATAAATAACATATTCAAAATTTGGACTTGAAAAACGTATGGGAGCTTCCTTTATACTCCTTGTTTTAGATGTAGATTGTAACATTTTATCTAAAAAACAGAATGTGAAGAAATAACAGTCACATTATGTAACCTTTTCTTCTATAGCCCACAGGAAGATATTGCTGATAATGTTGTTTAGTGTTACAAAATACTCTTACCTTTCATCCAAATCAGTAGTGAGACACAGGGTTGCAAACATAAACTGAAACTTTTCACTCTTGTTCACAACACAGGAGTACCTACAGCAAATGACAGTTGAACAAAGAGCTACAAGTTGTAAGAACGTGCTGCATTCATAACGATAATGTGTTTTCTGAATTCCAACAATATGTAATTGATTACCATAATATTTAATTTATTGAAACTGCAACATAAACGACAGGGTTCATCAGACCGAATCATGTAAATGTGTGCAAGGAAGAAAATATGACACCCAAAACTATTCAGACATATTTCTAATAATATCGATAATCGATAATGTATTATTGAATGTTCCAACATTTGATTACACATACTGACGACATACTTTTTCAAATTTTTCACTTTTAAGTTATACTTCCTGTCAGAAACGACCTCTCCATTTCTACTGGTGTTATTGGAACGTACTTGAAGGGCAGAAGATTTTGTAGATCAATATTATTTGAACTGTTTTCACCCTTAAGAGCCATTCCTATAGCTTTTAACGGAAAGTCACTATTGTCTTGAAGAATCCGCTCCCATTTTTTACTTTCTCTACTGGTAAGTAGAGGAAGTATTGTATTCCACCCACAAATTCGATGTCGAGATTTCACAGGAAATATATGTTTTGAGGCCCCCTGAGTCCAAAAAAAGCCTTTTTGGAAAAAGGTTCGTGTGTGCGTCTGCCTGTCAGTCTCTGGACAGCCTAACTAAAAAACGAAAAGTCGGTTAAAAACCAAAGTTGGTATTTAAGTTTAATGTCTTTCAAGGATGTGACAAGAAGATTTTGAAGAAAATAGCCCCTTTACATGGAAAATTTTGATTTTCTTGAAAATGGCTATAACGATTTTGATTAAAATGCCATATGTTTAAGATATTTTTCGGACAAATGAAATGTATATTTCGAATTTTCTGGCTATAGCCTATGTAGTCCTGTTTACTCTGGATGAGTTTTGAATGACTCGTAAACCGTAAGAGATAGACAAAATCTTACTATACAAGAAATGTAGATCTTGCTAAAATACACAATTTACGTCTCAATAAATTTTTTTTGTACGGTGAACAATTTCGAAGATATTCCTAGTTGTGTGTGTCACTTTCGTGCAATGGAACATCGTTGTTCATTCATTTTATACGTTAAGCGTGCAAAGTGAACGGGAATAATATTGGTCGAATGTTTGGTTGCCCGTGTCCATCGTTAACTTCTGGAATCAGCATGTAGGTAGAGTTTCAAAAAATCAGATATTTGTGTGTTCCCATTTGTTGCTAAAAGAGTCGATGGCTATAAATGATATTAAGTAATAGGACTCTGTGTATATTGGAATACATTCGTGAACATACACTTGGCAATTGCGTATCTTTGGCGTGTGTGTAAGTGGAGGATCAGGAATGCTGACAGTAAACACTACCTGCCCGGGTCTCATGATGACTGCTCTGAAAGAAAACAACCCCTCGTCTTGTAACTAGCAGTAATGTAATGTAAACCCCGCGCGACAGCCCACGAAGGGCCAAGGCCTACCGCCCAGCCGCTGCGTCCCCCACCTCTGCCCACTACAGGCGTCATTGGTGAGGTGCAGTACTGGAGGGTGGGACGTGGTCAGCGCCCCGAGCCCTCCCGGCCAGTTATGCGGTCTTCTCGACCTGGGGCCGCTACTTCTCCATCAAGTAGCTCCTCAATTGGTCCCCCCGGGACCTAACGAGGCTGAGTGCACCCCGTGCTGTAACTAGCAGTAGTTAATAAAAAACACAGACACCAGTTTTTGAGCCCTGACCCACTTTGGGCAGTCATTTGTCGTAAATGTGAACGTGTGCATGAGGCAGCAGAAGGCGATTAGTAAACAACTTCAGTCTTACTCTGTTGCCATATATGCAGACGATCTATTCAACAATGTCCAGTCATCTTACCCTTTCACGTAGATATATTTATTTGACGTTTTTATTCGTCATATTTGGATCTCTACCACGCGAAATCTGCCCACTCACAACCCTAATATTTATAAATAGTTTGAAATGAAATGTAGTGGAAAGGAAGGACTCGAATGATATAAGGGAAATTAACAAACAAACATTTAATCTACTAGAATGCTTTAATAATCAAACTAAAATCATAATACAGTAAATCACAACTGCTAAATTCACAGCCTACTACTACATCTGTTGGTGGATTTGTTAATACTTATCCAGAAGTATTGTAACAGTATTGTTCATCATGTAGAAGACGTAGCTTAGAAGACCTAGACTTAAACGCTCTTATCAACCAGTTGTTTCACCGCTGGTTCTTTGCGCTGTTTAGCCATTACTTTGACGACAAGAGTAAATGATTTTATGTACTCGATTGTAGAGTACTGTGTGTGCAAGACGACATACAGGTTGCAAAGAACGCAAAAAACCTGAAAAACAGAAAAGAAAACAACATGGAAAAATGTAACACAAATTTCGAAAGTGTACAGAAAACGTTAATCTCAAAGCGAACAGAAATGTCTATTAATGTGCTCAGAGGTTCAGAAGTTCATTATTTTCTTAAAAAGTTACTTTGAAAAATCTGATGTGTTGCTTATTCCTGTATCTTCATGTTAGTTGAGATAAACATTTGCAGAAATTATCTTATTGCGTATTTCGTTGTAGCTGCAAGGGGAATATGGGAATACAGTAGAGTTTGAGCGAGTCAAATATCTTATTCTTTCAAATTCCGTTCCCTTTGCACGGCTAACATATAAAAAATGAATAACGGTGTTCCATTTGATGAAAGCTTATGTTTTCCAAAACCTACACAAACAACACGGAATAACTCCGAAATGGTTCAATAAAAAAGAAAATATATGGCCATAAATTGTGTGTTTTAAAAAGATCTATATTTTTGAACAGTACGATATGGTCTATCTCTTACGGCTTACCAATTGTGCAAAAGTCATGTAGAATAGACAGGACTACATGGGCTATAACAAGAAAATTCTAGACATACATATCTTAAGCATATGACATTTTAATCAGAATCGTTAGAGCTATTTTCCACAAAATCAGAATTTTTGAAAGGTAAAAGGTAGTTTAGGGTGCAGGAGTTTTCTTCAACATCTTCATGTCGCATCCTTGAAAAGCATATAACTTAAATACCAACTCTGGCTTTTAACCACACACACACGCACGCACGCACACACACACACACATGAATCCTTTTTACTTCGTATTCTAAGTAGAGGAAGTATTGTATTACACCCAAAAATTCTATGTTGAGATTTCACTGAAAATGTATGTTTTTAGGCCTCCCAAGAAAAGAATAGCACTTTAGAAAAAAAAAAAACGCGCACGGTGTGTGCGTGTGTGCGTGTGTGTGTGTGTGCGTGTGTGCGTGTGTGCGTGCGTGTGTCCGTGTGTGTGTGTGTGTGTGTGTGTGCGCGTGCGTGTGTGTGTGTGTGCGTGCGTGTGTGTGTGTCCGTGTGTGTGTGTGTGTGTGTGTGTGTCCGTGTGTGTGTGTGTGTGTCTCTCTCTCTACCTATGAACAGCATAACGAAAAGTTGAGTAAAAACTAAAGTTTGGTATTTTAAGTTTAATTATCTTTCAAGGATTCCAAACGAAGATTTTGAAGAAAATTGCTCCACCTGAAACTATCCTTTAAGTAGAAAGTTTTTCAAAAATTTTTATTATCTAGAAAATTGCCCTGACAATTTTGGTTAAAATACACATGTTTGGAATGTTTTTATGAAAAATGAAATGTATGTTTTGAATTTTCTGGCTATAGCCCATGTAGTCCTGTTTATTCTGCATGATTTTTACATAACTGGTAAACCATAAGAGATAGACCTAATCTTACTATACAAAAAATGTAGATTTCGTTAAAACACAATTTATGTCCCAAGAACGTTTTTTGTTAGATCGAATCATTTTAGAGATATTACTTTTTATTTGTGTGAGCTTTGCAGTATCTATACTTTTCTCACATGGAAGGTAGCAATTAATTTTTTATATCTTAGCTGTGCAAAGAGAAGAGAATTTCAAAGCCCTCATATAGCGACCAGCTTTAAAATATTTGACTCTCTCAAAGTCTACTGTAGGTCATGACAAGACATTTGGTTTTTACGATAGTGATATAAGGAATTGGTAATTATAGTTATTACTTGGTGACATATATGCATATTTCTTGTTCGTTTAAGTTTAGAAGATATATAGTAGTTTGTGGAAATATTAGTAAGAACATTTTTATATCCAGCAATAATTATTTGCGATTTATTGAAGCAGATTCATTGTAATGGTTTTAAAATGGCGATTTATCCCAAGGTGGCGGGTCAAATCCGGCCCAGACGGATGGTTTTATAAGTGTGCTTAAAAAGCGACAGATCCATGTCAGTAGATATACTGGCATGTAAAAATACTCCTGCGGGACGAAATTCTGGCACACCGGTGACGCTGATAGGATCCTGGCAATTAACAGCGTCGTTAAACGACAAAATAATTTTAACTTGTTTTTTCAAAATGTGTGGAGGTGTTTACGTTGACAACACATTTTCTGACCTAGTGTTTAAAAAAGGATAGACAGAATTTTCATGACCTTACAATCCGATTTGGAGAAAAATGTAACTACATTTTGAGCCTTGCATTCCTTATGTAAGAAACTAATACAAAATTTCAAATTTAGAAGTGATTGGTGTACTGTTTGGTGCTCGTGGAATGATTACTAAATTTACTTTTAATTTGTTCCGAAGTTTTGAATTAAAATTAAGATTTTTAGAAGATATTGGTTTACAAATTATCCATGGTTCTTTGTACATTTTACACTATCATTTTATACTACACTAAAATAAATAAATAGGGAAATAATTCTAGTATAGCATGGTTAACTGTCTTATTTCCAAATTGTATATTATTACTTTTGATCTATCAAATAGTTTTACGTCACACGATGCCTTTATCCTTTATCATTTATATTTAAAATTGTCTTTTATACAGATATATTAACAGGCTTGTATTTGTGACAACTGTAAAATAGGACAGCTATCCAAGTACTGGATTTTCTCCCTTATTCCCCTTGCACCTACGAGAATATTAGCAATAATTTCTGCAAAGTTTATCGTAGAGGAATAAGTGTTGGTTGGAATATTTAGTACAAGAATAGAGAATGTAAATAGGGTGCAACACATGAGATTTTTATAAATTCAGTAGTTCTCAAAACATGTATTTCTTGTGAAAAATTGTCATGGAATGCAAACATTATCTAGTGTAGGTACGCAGTATTTAGATAGTGGAGAAAGTATAATCTGTCTCCAATTAGAACGAGCCTGTTGTAAACACATGGGAGGAAAGAAAGAGAGACAGAATCACTGCCGGCTGCTGAATGGTGGAGAGAAATTCAATGATGTTGATAGAGGCGACTTGTTGCTTTATAGCAACCACAGAATTGGTATACTTTAATTATAAAAGGTAAACAAATAAAATAAGGACTCAAACTATTCAGTTCCTCGCTGTTTCTCCCCTTCGTATGTTCGCAACAGGATTGTTCTAGTCTGAAACATAAACTGTTGTTTTAGTGAAGCTATACTTGGATAATTCATGTCATACAAATTAATGAAGTAGATACTTGAAGCTGCTAATTAAATGCCCAATTAAGATACAGGAAACGGTCTCAAGTTGTTGGCGGTAGCACACTGTGTTTGATGTGGTAACTGTCATAACAGAATATGACTCCATTGAAGAAAACATGCATTAGATACACTGACGTGCATAACACGTAGCTCATAATGGTGCAGCATTGTTTATCTTGAAGTTGATCAATATAGTTTTACTCCCTGCCAGTATAATCACTTTTGTTCCTTGAGTAAAGTGTAGAAGAGATTAGATGCGATTGCATTCAGCGAGTTAAGAAGTAGCCATGGAGCCTGGTGAACATGGGCCATTTTCTATGCACGTGTTTTATGCTCCTAACCTAGGCGTATTTAAGCAAAACAAGAACTTACCACTATATCCGCTAGGAATAACATGGGCCGCACGTACTGCGATGGGATATTCCAATAGCTCAAGGCCACATGGTTCAACAGTCTGTAATCAAATTCACTGTCATAAATAGTTTGATATAAATATCGCAAGTTAAACATGGCTGCACTTAAGAAATCATGTGAACAATATTTGATATTGGAAAGCAAGGAAAGGGGTTCCGCATAAGCGTACATTTGCAACTCAACTAGCTGAACCCGCTTGCCTTATTCAGTTATATGTGGGATTACTACCTTTTCTTTTTTTTTTCTTTCATACTTCTCTCTCCCTCCCTCTTTTAAAACTAATAATTGTGCCCTAACACAATTTCTGAGTGAACATTTTTAGTGCCGACTGAATTTAATAAGCACTAAAACTAATCTGTGTCACATTGTTGTCTTTCTCTACTATCTATTGCTTATTAGTAGATGCACAGATTATTCCTCAGAACTATATTTTCCTACATTTTAATCCAGACACACCTTCCCGTAAATAGCAGCACGATATATATATATATATATATATATATATATATATATATATATATATATATATATATATATATATGATAATTTTTTAAACAATTCTAACGATTAATGTATTGAAAATAGCCGATACAACACAAAGTTATTTGAAATAAACTGTTTTATGGAGCTCCACAGATTTTGTGCAATGCGTTTCTGTCAATCGAATAACGTTTACCAGTTAGACAGGGTTATATCCATTTCCTTCTGAATGGGGAGGACCTCACAAACTATTCACAGGAAATTCAAGATTAACCAGTTATAAAACCTCTCTAATTGACATTTTAATCAAAATCATTATTCAGTGGTCCAAATGACCTGGCTGAGTTGGTTGTAAGCTATATGCTTGCAATATTAATTTTAAGAAGTTTAACTTCACTTTTCAGATAAAACATTTGCTTTAGAAGTATTAGGTTTGGTGCATATATAAACTCATGCTTTCTAATTGTACTGACTTTTTATATTACATAGATATGATGATCATATTTAAAAAAAAAAGTTATAGTGAATATATTATTTTTTCACCCATTTTTTAATAAGCAAATTTCTAGCATTCCTAATTTTAATGATAGGGCTATAAGAAAAAGTTAGTACCACCACAAACAACACAGAAATGAGTGTGTGTATGTTTCATCACTCTAAAATAAGTAATTTCTGAGAAAATGGGATAAATGTATGCAGAAAAAT